>BQNB010093475.1:10033-26359 GCA_026074375.1 Tanacetum coccineum | reverse complement strand
TGAACTTTAAGGATAAATAATCAAACAAAGACTAATCTTGAATTTATCTTTAAGTCCAGGGGCTTAACTTGTAAATTTCTAATTTTAGTCAATTATTAAAACAAATTCCCTCCTGTTTTGTTTTTCGTTTTCGTTTTGAATTATAACAAATAATGCAACGATTGTAATTTAGCTCTTTCGGAATGACACGGTTATCGTCGGTAAAATCCAAATATACCACGTTGATCGAAAATATGTCACGATCACGATGGTATAAGTTAAACGTCTCGTAGTTAAACGACACTCAAAACCGAAAACACAAAAATTACTTAAACGTGTGATTTTAGTTCGGTTGATTATAAGAGATTGACTCGTTCGGTTCTCAAGTTAAACAACTAGTTCGGTTCCATGTAACAAAGTGACTAGATCGGTGCTTTACGAAGTGACTAGATCGGTTATGCTAAAAATGAACTCGTTCGGTTCCTCTTAGAATTTCACTCGTTCGGTTCCTCTTGAATTAACTAGTTCGGTCTTCAAAGCAAGTGACTAGATCGGTTGCTCTTGAAACTTGACTAGTTCGTGTAGGTCCTTATAAACAGGATCTGAATGAGCCTTGAATGACTTATAGTCCTTTGAATAAATCCAAAGATACTATAGGAGACAATGACTGTGAATATAAATATTGACGCGGAATATCAATACTTATACCAAGACGAACACAAGAACAAATACTAAAATTGCAATTACTATTACTATTTGATTGTGAATACTCAATCAACATATATCTTTACAATGCTATACTATGTTCCTTTTATAGGCTTAAGGAACCCTAAATGCGTTAAGAGATAATGCTTATCTCTTCCTAAATCAACGCTAATTGATAACTATTACTAAAATTACAACAGACTTAACTGTCTGACCAAGCAGTATTAACTTTAATACTACCAGACTTAAGTTAATGCTGGCAGACTTAACTTGCTCTACCAGACTTAACTTCTATACTAACAGTACTAGCTATTCAGCTATCAGTACTAACTATAACTAACAGACTTAACTTTAATACTAACAGTATTAAGTCTGTTTACAATATTTTCCTAACAAAATGTACAAACTGAATTTTAGCTATAAAATATGATAGAGCTTGTTATTATGAACGTTTTGGTAGGTGGATCGTCCTGTAACTCTCAAAAACGAAGTTTTTACGGCCAAATGAAGTCTAGAAAATGTTTCGCTAAATTTCTGCACTATTAAAATAATAGTTGATGGCAGATTCGAAAAAAAGGCATTTTCGTCATTTTCTGGTCCGTTTCGGGCTTCGACCGAAACATGAAAGTTGTTCGGAAGGTTGTTTTACTTTTTCGCGAGGATAACTAAGTCTAAAAATGCGTAATGACGGGTCGAGAAGCTTAGAATAAAATCTGCGTTTTTCTTTTTTTTAGCTTGCATCAGATCTGATATAAGGGAATTTTTGTCATTTTCTGTTGAGTTTCGAGTCTCGGGTAAAACATGAAAGTTATTCGGAATGCCGTTTTACTTTTTCCCAAGGCTAACTAAGTCTAAAAATGCTTAATGACGGGTCAAAAACTTAAAAGAAATTCTGCGTTTTTGTTAAAAAAAAGTTAATTTTCTACAGAAACCTGTAGGGGTATTTTGGTCATTTTCTGTTGGGTTTCGGGTCTCGGCTAAAACTAAAAAGTTGTCCGAAACGTCGTTTTACATCAAATTGCTTTAGAGTCCGAGTTGTGAAAATGTGATTTAGCGGGTCATTTTGGACGGGTCAGATTTAAGGAGATATATATAATAAAAAGTCAACACGACGAAATTTTTAAGATTAATCAATTAGTGTTTTAGCAAATGATTAGGCGTAAAATATATTAACTATAACTGAATTTGCAACTAATAAGAGAGTCTTTCAGTTTCGTTCGCATCTAGATGCTTTAATCTTCATAATGGGTCAAAATGGGTAATTTTCACTAAAATTATATATTAGTCGGAATGGGTTAAAATGGAGTTAAACATAAGGCGGATCATTTTAGTGGGATAAATAAGAAAGTTTGGCGTACACATGGATTATATGGTATAAGATTACATACATGTCGATATATATTTTCATATACTTATGCAAATTATGCATTTGCTTATAATTTATATATTCTTCTAAATCGCGCACCATTGTTATAGGTCGCGGTTGAGACGTTGTCGCCGTTCTCTCCTTGTTGAGTTTCTTGTTCGATACTTATATTTAAGGTGAGTTCATAGCCCCACCTTTTCTCTTTTAATGGTTTTTTTATAAACTGTTTTCGGGGTGAGAATACATACTCATTTTACCAAGCAAACTTATTGATTTCTACTACTTGAGCGTTACATGAATATTTTTACTAACGCTTTTACATGCTTACTATATGACTTTTATACATGGTTGATTACTTATGAACTTACTAAAGCTTGATTTGCTTACTACATGATTTGAGACCATTGGATATCTATATATGAAACCGTGAGTTTTGAACACATTATTTGTTTTAAATGTGGACACAAGTATTTAAAAACTGTATGCTATGCCTGATATTAATGCCTGATATTATTGCCTAAGTACCGCTACTGCCACTTAAGTCCCATGTTTATCATGAACCGTTAATTGCTATTAAAGTGAACGTGAATGTTATGAATAGATCTATCGGGATTGACAATCCCCGTCTGGGCTGTGGTTTCTAGATAACCATTGATGCATTTAACATTTGAGGTATTCTTTGGGGTGTTTAGCAGAACACCCTACATTTTTTTTTGCGCAGACATTTTGCATTGATTGCATTACCAGTTAATGTTTGGTGTCATGAGCTTAGTGCAATAATAGTTGTTTCGACATATGAATATGTATCATTGTCGCCTCATTAATTAAATCTTGTGGTCCACTACTGAACATTACTTAATTTATTGAATCACTACTTGGATTTCGGAAATAATACTTTGAAATGTTGTAACGCTACTTTTCTTACTGAAATATTACTTGAATTATTTCAAAACTGCTTTTACTTAAACCTATGAATTTACCAACATTATTGTTGACGTTTTGCATATATTTTCTCAGGTTATTATTTTGCTAGCATTGGGAGCATTTGAGTCGCGCGGATATATATTTTTAAAGGCTTTATAATTTGAGTACCATTTGACAAACATTTGAAAATGTTTTCTATTGCATTTAAATGGGACCTATTGTAACTTTAATATTTTATAAAATTTATCGAATGGTTGACTTTTCAAAACGTCTCACTTAGAGTCGTTTTTTGTAACTTGTACTTTATGCTATGAAGTAGCACCCCAAGTGGTATTTCGCTGCGTTGTGATTTTGGAGGGTGTTACAGCTAGAACCAATCTACCACTTCACAAACACTATACAATCACAAGATCTACACTATCGGATTTACACATAATCCAAATCACACAATTACACAAGATAATTACTATAGAGATTTGATACTTAGAAGAAGAGAGGAGAGATCACTAAATAACAATTCGTTTCTTGGCGAATACGAATGTTCTTCTCTTGCACTTGATAGAGAGGAAAGATGAGAAGAAGAGATTATATCACTTGAAACAAGATCAAACGATGTTAGTGATCAAGAGATTTAGTGAGAGAAAGAAGGTTTTTAGAGAGAGAAAGAAGACTGGAAAAAGTCGTGCAAAGAGGTGTGTTTTCTCTACCAGAAATAGTGCAGTATTTATAGACAGGATTTCCAACGGCTAGCTGGCGGTGGTCCCGGATATATCTGGGGGCCGCCAGACCTATAAGGGGGCCGCCATTAGACTCCGCTCCTATTTTTGTCTTTCTGTGGGGAATGTTGTATCTGGTATGAAAGCTTCCATTTTGAGGGGAAATTTGAATTTCTAATTTATGTTTTAAATAAAACTTTTCTTTTAATTAAAAAGTATTTTTGTATATTTATTTTGTGAAAATACTTTTGTGAAAATGTAATGGTTAAGAAAAAATATATTTTCTTGATCAATAGTCATGCTTAATGATTTGTTTGTACATACCTTAAGTGATCACTAATCTTAGAAATGGAATTTTACGATTAATAATTTGTAAACGTTTATTTTTATCGTAAACGTTTTTACATTTTGTTATTATCAAAACATTGAGAGGTCAAAAAATATAAAAAACGTTTTTAGACATTATTTGTATTAACAGTCTTCATATCAAGGTTGTAAAAATTACATTGGCACACAAAACAGAAAAAGGCAAAGGTGTTTTAAACAAACTGTACCAACAGTGATCGAATTTTTTGCACCAACATAACCAAACTCTTTACAGCACAAAAGACATTAAAAATTCAGCCAAATAACCAACTACTTACAACAAAAGAAACAAATTTTATTTAAATGAAACTCACAAACCACTATCAGAACCTATTATTCGTATCATACTAGCAACCAAGCACGGAAGACGTTTTCTTCATCTAAAACAAAATTACACCACTTAATTGCAACCAATAACACCGCCGACCGTAACCATAATTTCAAACATTACATGTCATTTTTTGAACCGCAAACATGAAACGGAATCGGTTTAGCAAAGCAAAATAATGTTGCCTTCCGGGCTACAACCACGTTTCGGTTCACGCATTGTATTGGCTGCCAAATAAAGTCAGATTTAATGCAGACCCACCATGTTTGATCTCTCCCACCACTCCAGGCCGGATTTATTTTATGTGTATGTGTGTGTTTTGTATATATTTGTTTTTATATATTTAACCCTCTAAGTACCAAAACGACGTCATTTAGTTTTGGTGGGCTTATAAAACTGCAAACATGATCCTTAAACGACCGCGTTTAAGCCTTAAAGGCGTTGTTTTACCCATTTCCACTCACAAATCGTTTGGCCAAAGACCAAAATGACTTCGTTTTGCATGCCTAAAATGCGATAATTTGTTTCGCTATTGTATAAAAGGGTAATTAAGCATAATGAGAACTAATATAACATTATATAAAGTATAACGAGTGTTTTTCAAGTAAAGAAAATGGAACGAGTCATGAATGTTAATACATAAAACATATACAGCTTTCATCCAAAACAATTTTATTTGGTGAGTTGCAAGTATAGTAGTATAGTGTACACCATTGAACAGAGTAAGTAAAACTTTGGTCGATTCTTACAAACATTGTAGTACTAGTGACCAACACAAAAGTCACGGTACATCCAGGTAATCACCACGCCTAATGTGTTTGCAACTGTGTAACTAAATTATATAAAACAAGTCACTAGGTATTCGAATAGAATCACAAACTTTTTTAAAATCAACTTGACTTAATCCTACGCTACTCAAGCAAACTTTTAAGGATCTTGATTCGAGAGACATATCGAACTTGTTATATTGTACATATTTACAATTTATCTTTGTGTAGTTGTGTAGGTTATGTTATACTAGTGTTTCCAGCTTCATTAGGGTGAGTTAACTTGGTTTCTACCAAGTCGTAGCGAGTTAGGGAAATTAGTGTTACATGGTTTTTATGTAAAACAAGCCAAGGTTGAAGATGACAATATACACCCCTGCATACAAAACTATTTTTCACCATTAAGTCCCTGTCAATTATAATCCTTTAAGATAAACTGCTTTTCGCCATTAGTCCTTGTTAGCCAAAATCAATTACTACCGTTACCGTGACAACAAATAACCTTTTAACGATAAATTCATTTCACTGTTTGTTCTCCATTAACAATCAAATCACAACAACGATTACAACAACCAAGCAAACACAATACATCACACTTAAATGATCTTTATAAAGAATCATTAGAACTTAGATGGTAATGGCTAGATTTGTTATGTAGTTTCAAAGTGACAACGGAGTTGATTAGGTATCACTTATTTGAGATTGAAGTTGGATTTCACGAAGGCGTGTACTTATTTTATCTTGAAGTCGAGGTTGGTTAGATGCATGACTTTCAATGATTACTTGCTCGAGCTTACGATTCAGGATTATTATCTAGTTATACCTGATGGTGTCTAGTGTATAGCTATCACTTAAAGGAGTTACGTTGTAGTGCTCAATGTCACACGCATAAGACGATGTGGATAATCGCAAGAGGTGATAAAAGTCTCATACTTTGGTGGTCGGGTATAGAGTACTTAGAGATTTAATTGGCACAAATTCTCTACACCGTTCTTCCAACATTAATGCAAGCTTAAGTCACAAGAACAGGAAATGCTATTTCAGTTTCAAGTATATCGGGTTTACTCCATCAATGGTCACTACATATAGCCGACAAGAAAGGGGTTGGTAAAGATTTAGTCAGTAGGAGAGAGTTGATGGTAGAGTTTGATTAGAATGATTTCACGGATAGATTTTCGCTAATTTATATTCATTACAAGATTTTAAGTAGATGTGGTGCATGGTATTGTTGATTCTGATGTATCGAAAACATCAAGGGGGAGTAATATACACATAGGGAGTCAATGCCTTCCTTTTGTGTTAGGCCATGCCGGGAGGGTACAAATGTCTTAACCACATTAGAGATTCAGTCTTTAACTTGTTTTCTTTTTGGTCGCATCATTTCAAACTACTTAGGGGTAGTGATATCATAATACCTTTTGGATATGCACCATTTGTACTTCCAGGGGGAATGAGTTGTAAGAAGAGAATTATTCAAGAGTGAAATGATTCGTTGCTAATCCAGTTTTCTTTTGTTTTTTGATTTTTTTTTGCTTTTTTTTTTGTTTTTTTTTTGTTGTTTGTTTTGAGTTTTTTTTTTTTGTTTTTTTTTTTTTTTTTTTTTTTGTTTTTTTTTTTTTTTGTTGTTTCTTGTTTTTTTTTTTGTTTATTTTTTTCTTGCATTTTTTTGTTTTGTTTTTTGTTGTGGTTTTTTGTTTTTTTTTTTTGTTGTGTTTTTTGTTTTGTTGTTTTTGTCATTTTTTAATTTTGTTTGTGTTTTTTTTTTTTTTTGTTTTTGGGGTTTACTTTATTTTGGTTTTTTATGATTTTTTTTTTTTGATTTTTTTATGTTTGATACTTTTTTTTTTTTTTTTTTTTTTTGTTTTTTTTTGTTTTTTTTTTTTTGTTTTGTTTGTTTTTTTTATTATTGTTTTTGTGTTTTTTTTTTTTTTTTGTTATTGTTTTTTGTATTTGTTTTTGATTTTTTTTTTTTTTTTTGTTTTTTTTTTTTGATTTGTTTTGTTTTTTTTTTTTTTTTCTTTTTTGTTGTTGATTTTTGTGTTTTGTTTGATTTTTTTTTTTTTTTGTGTTTATTTTTTTTGGTTTTTTGTTTTGTTTTTATGTTTGTTTTGTTTTGTTTTTTTTGCTTGTTTTGTTTGTTTTTTGATTTTTTGGTTTTTGCCTTATTTTTTTTTTTTGTTGTTTTTTGTTATTTTTTTTTTTTTTTGTTTATTTGTTTGTTTTTTTTTTTGTTTTTTTTTTTTGTTTTGAATTGTTTTTTTTTTTATTTTTGATTTTGTTTGTTATTTGTGTATTTGTTTTTTTTGGTTTTTTTTTGTGGGTTTTGTTTTTGGTTTTTATTTTTTGTTCTTTTTGTGTTTTCTTTTTTTTGTTTTTCGTCATTGTTTGTCTTTTGTTTTTTATTTTTTTTTTTTTTTTTATTTTTTGTTGTTGTTTTTTTTATGATATTTTTGTTTTTTGTTTTTCTTTTTTTTTTTTTTTTTTTTTTGTTGATGTTTGTTGTTTGTTTTTTGGGTTGTTTGATTTGTTGATTTTTTTGTTTTGTTTTTTTTTTTTTTTTGTTGTTTTTTTTGTTTTGTTTTTTGTTGTTTTTTTTTTTTTTTTTTTTTTGTTTTTTTTTGTTGTTTGTATTATGATTGTTTTTTTGTTTTTTTTTTTTTTGTTTTTTTTTGTTTTGTTTGTCTTTTGCTTTTTTTTTTTTTTTTTTGTTGTTTTTTTTGATTTTTTTGTTTTTTTTTTTTCTTTTTTTTGATTTTGTTTTTTATTTGTTTTTTTGATTTGTTTGTTTTTATTCTTTTTTTTTGATTTTGAATGATTTTTTTGTTTCGTTTTTTTTTGTGTCTTTTTTTTTTTTTGATGCTTTTTTTGTTTTTTGTTTGTTTTTGATGTTTTAGTTGATTAGGTATCACTTATTTGAGATTGAAGTTGGATTTCACGAAGGCGTGTACTTATTTTATCTTGAAGTCGAGGTTGGTTAGATGCATGACTTTCAATGATTACTTGCTCGAGCTTACGATTCAGGATTATTATCTAGTTATACCTGATGGTTGTATAGCTATCACTTAAAGGAGTTACGTTGTAGTGCTCAATGTCACACGCATAAGACGATGTAGATAATCGCAAGAGGTGATAAAAGTCTCATACTTTGGTGGTCGGGTATAGAGTACTTAGAGATTTAATTGGCACAAATTCTCTACACCGTTCTTCCAACATTAATGCAAGCTTAAGTCACAAGAACAGGAAATGCTATTTCAGTTTCAAGTATATCGGGTTTACTCCATTAATGGTTACTTTAAATAGCCTACAAGAAAGGGGTTGGTAAAGAGTTAGTCAGAGAGAGTTGATGCGTAGAGATTTGATTAGAAATTGATTCTCACGGAATAGATTTTAGCTAATTTATACTTCACACAAGATTTTAAGTATATGTGCGTACAAGGTATTGTTGATTCTGAGGTATCGAAACCATCAAGGGGGAAGAAGTATATACACCATAGAGTCCATGCCTTCCATTTGTGTTAGGCCATGCCGGGAAGACAAATGTCGTAACCACATAGAGAATCAGTTCTTTAACTTGTTTCTTTTTGGCGCATCATTTCAACTACTTAGGGGTAGAGATATCATAATACTTTTGGTATGCACCATTTAAAATTCCGGGGGAAGAGTTGTAAGAAGAATTATTCAAGCGTGAAAAGATACGTTGCTAATCCAGTTGATGTTCCCCTGAATGGTTAATCACTAAGCTTAGTATCAAAGAAGTAGTAATATTTGATATGGGTATTCTACTAATTCCGTTGTGCACTTAATTAATCTAAGCTTTTAAGAAAGCTTTAAAACTGCTCAAGAGATGGTTGCAAGTTCAGGGGGAAGCTAAGAAAGCTTCTAAAAGAAGAATTTGCGGCATGAATTAGGGGGAAGCTGATTGAGAAGCTTTTCCTTAACCAGAACTATATGGTTACCTAGTTCATGCCTATTACAGTATTTCTCCTACAAGTTACTACAAAGATGATTCACGTTGGAATGCAGACTTGAAGTAAAAGGTCACAGATGTGACAACCGTCACTAAACCAGGTTAGCCAAAACTTTGACTAATGACCTAACTATTTGATACTCAGTTAGATTTATGTGCTTATGTGTTTTTTTGTGACTTACAACGTGTGTGATACTAGAAGTAAGTGGTTTAGCCATATTATTTTTCTTTATTGGTGTATTCAGAACGAAATTTCCCTTGAAGTTGCGTTTAGTTTAAACGTCAAGGTAATTCCTGTTGTGTGCATTTAGACACCGTATATATTCCCGGATTTAGCATATTGGTGATATAAGCCCGTAAATAAGTAATTTAAGTTTATAATAATAATTTAGAGTGATAATAATTAAGATGAGTGTTAGCCTTACTATTTTGTAAAGCTGGCGTCTTACACATGAATTGGACTAGACTTGGACACTGCGTATCATGCAGGGGTTATTTATGTAAACTAGGAATAGTTTTCTTTTTCTTTCTAGTATAAATTCCCCTCGTGGCTTTCCATGAAGGGTGTTGGTGAAATCATTTGTGTATCTTTCTCATTCTCAAGCTAATAAACACATAGTATTTTCTCCACCCTCTCTCTACTTTCTCTCACTACAACCATGATCCATCTAGTGTTCTTTGATCAACCAAGACCCCCCCCCCCAAAAAGGTGGTTTTGAATTGCGCTACAAGTGGTATCAAGAGCCAAGGAGCGTTTTGGGTTTGTGTTTGGATTGGTTCATGGGATTTTATGGCTCGTTTTAAGCTATGCATACGATAATCAAGAACTAAAAACTTTGATGATAAAAGTGTTAAAGTTTGTGTTTTTATGATGGATATAGCTTAGATATGATGAGTTTTGCAAAAAATTTCAGCCAAAAATGTTAAAAATTATGGGTTTTAGAAGTTTTTTTTTGTTCGTGGGTGTTCTTCACCAAAAGTTGCATTTTAGCAGAAAAGTTTCATTTTGGCAGTTGCATTTTGGCAGAAAAGTTGCATTTTGGCAGTTGCAGTTTGGCAGTTGCCATTTGGCAGAAAAGTTGCGGTTTGGTCAGAAAAGTCGCGGTTTGATCCATAAAAGTGCCATTTGTCAAGTTTGACCAGTCAACTTACGCAGTTTGACACAACCATCTAGCCATTTGACTTAGTCAATACCTGCATTTTGACCTCCCATTTAGATAGTTTGACTTGTCAACTTATGCAGTTTGACTTCTCAACTTATGTAGTTTGACTTGGCAACTTATGCATGCAGTTTGACTTAGTCAACTTATGCAGTTTGACCATATTTTTCTGTAGTTTGACTTGTCAACTTATGCAGTTTGACCATATTTTTCAGCAGTTTAACCTAGTCAACTTATGCAGTTTGACCACACTTTTAAAGTAGTTTGACTTTTCAACTTATGCAGTTTGACTAGTCAACTTAAGAGGGTTGAGCTGGAAAATCTAAGGTTTGATCATTTACACCTTAAAGTCAAATTCTTTTACACCGCTAGTCCTTATATCTATGTATATACATATATATATGTATATACATTTATGTGTTTTAGGAGCTCTAAGTATTTTGAGTTGTCTAAGTATTTTAAAAGCTTTTTGAGTTGTCTAAGTATTTTATAAAAATTCCAACATTTTAGTGTGCGAGCAGGTCATTTTCTAACTAGTTTTGGTTTTCGATTTCATTAAAAATAGTAGGATATTTATAAAACTTATGAAAAAATTACTGAGAGTGCTTAATTCATTATAGCATATGTCATTTGAATTTGGAACTCATAGTTGCTCATTTAGAGTGTTTTAAACATTCGTAAAGTGACATTAAAATTCTGTAGAAAACTAAAGTATGGAACTTAGGGGCAAGTCACCAATAACATGTATTTAGGGCGTGGGATCATGTAGGGACGTATCATGGGTATACATATAAACATTAGAGATCCATCAATTGTGAGTTACATGGAGAAGGCCGTAAAGCCTTGGTCATGTGTAACTTATTTAGTGTTAAATTTGTAGATTGCTAGCTCGGGTTTGTGCTTTCATTTGTGATCATCAAGGTGAGTTCTCGTAGCCTATTTTAATTGTTTTCTCAGGGAAAAGTGGTACTCGATATTGTTTTAACTATTTTTAGCATTGTGTTAAATTTATTTGATGTTTTGGACATAATGTGTGAGTGTATTGCTATATGTGTATGCATTATGCGAGTATGCGGTACGTAAGTTGCCAGTGCTATTTGAGCTTAATTATGCAACACTTGATTGCGCGTGTTCGTTAAATGCTAGCATGTAAGTATCTTATGGTTGAGACTCCCAATGTTATGTGAGTCCGGATTTGGTGACTCTTGCTTGTGCGTGTTCGTTAAATGCTTACATATAAGTATGCTTTCCACTACTGTCCTACTTGTACGTTATACACAGCAAAATTCGTGTTTTATATTTAAACATGCGAGCTCACCAACTTTATGTTGACATTTTTGAGTATCTATTTTCAGGTAATGCTAATAATGACGCTTAAGGATGAGAGGACCTTGCATGGCGCAGCGAGACCTTTGGCGATTTGCATTGGACTTTTATATTTCATTTTGGGATTGCGATACTTATGTTTTGGGTGTTAGTTTGTTGTTGCTATTTTCCCGGTTTTGGGATTTCATTATTATGACTATGTATTGTTATGGTTACGATTAACCCGATACAAGTCCCCACTTGTTTCGGGTGTCATCGTGATATTTTGATTGTGATTTTCATTTAGTGATTCTCCATTGTTTATATCAATGTGTTATGATGATCCTCTCCGTCACGCCGCACGTTTCTGCCTTGGCGGGGTGTGACAGATTGGTATCAGGGCCATTGGTTATAGAGAAGTAGGTGGTTTGACCTAGACTATAACCTAAGTACCCTCATATAGCTTGCATAATAGGAATTTCGTGTGCAATTGTGTCTGTGCCTTTTTTTCTGTGAGTTTTACCTCGACTTCTGGTTACTAACGTAACATGCCTTTTTCATTCATGTCTCCTTCCATCCTAATTTTATTTCACTCGCACCTTGTCATTTCACCTTTTTTACTTTACTTATTTCGAGTACCTTTTATTTGGGGATTTTCCTTAGGTTTTATCTGATGTTATTGGATTCCATCATATATATGAGATTGGCTTGGTTTTTTATTTTTATTTATTATAAAATTTTGTTGGTATGTTATCTAGTTTGTGTATCTATATTTATTTGTGTGTTGACATTGAGATGTGTGGCTTCGAAGTAAGTACATGTGTGAAATGATGTAATTATAATTATGGTGGCCAACATAATCATAAATGCATCATGACACACGTGGACTTGTGACCATGATTGCATTGATCGGTGTTGACTTATTAGGTGGTAGTCTAAGATGTTATGTTATGTGCGATTGTGTTATGAATAGTTGCGTAGTCATTAAGTTTTCCTTCTATCTAACATTTACGAATACCCTGGATACCTCTTATTACTACCATTATGATAAATGGGGTTTTTTCCGTTTGATTGATTATTCGTTCAAATATCTAACTCTCATTTTAGCATTTCTTGTTCGTTCCATGTCAATACAGATATTCTATCTTTCCCATTTAACGTTCTTGATATATATTTTACTAGTTGCAAAGCCCGCCCGATGGGTGGGCTTGCCTTGTGAGTATCAAAGGCATAAATAAAGTAATGGTTAATCAATTACGAAAACCGTAAAATATTTATAGAGTGAATAAAGAACAAAAAAAAGAAATGTATGGTAATTCGATATGAGGAAATAAAACTTAATAAAGTATCCGTTAGTACAAATATACAAAAAGGAGTGCATGATATGCAAAGTGAAAACTAACACGAATGCGTATTCCTTTTTGTCATAATTGTAACTACGAATGTATTGCATGATTGTTGGAGAGGAAATGATTACATGATATGCAATGTGAAAACTAACACTTTGGAGAAAAAATTATAAGGTTCGTAAATGAACACCTTAGTGCATACAAATGTGTTTCTTTTTAATTATGGAAGTCACTTCTCTTAAGCGTATTGTATGTATGCATGTTAACAATGTCTAATATGGTTATCAATCTCGTTTGTTTGTTATCATATTTCATAGTTATTGATCCATCAATTTATAATTTTTTATAAACATAATGCTACTTATTAGTATCACAAACGTCCATATTAAACCAATCTATATTATTCCTTAATAAAAATTCTACTAATACTTTGATCTTTTTAACAATTCTCGAAACTATTATTATGTGGTTTATTTTGATACATCAACTTAAAGAAAATCAACATTCCCGATTAGTTTTTATTCAAAATCTGTAAAAAAATTAAAACACTTATTTAAAGTCAAACAACAATCAGATTTAAACACTTTCAAAATTCCCACAATTGCAAACATCGTAACATATTTATTGAGTGCATTATGAACGAAAAGAAATGAGTTTTCATCCGATAAGAGAAAATAAAAGTTAATAAATTATCCGCATGAACAAAATGGTTTTCTCGCGGTTTTTTGAACAAATGGTAAACGAAGCATTACAAATACCATGGAAGGGCCTTTATCATCATGTATGTTTCAGCCGATTGTGTCGCAATTGAAGCGCCGATTGTGTCGCAATTGAAGCACCGGTGAAAACTTCTCAGATAGAAACTTTTTTATCCTGTATTGATCCAGCCCATCACTTTAAAAGATATATGACGTAATTTAGATAACTTTATTACATAAAAGAGTAAAGATAAAAAAATTGAATTTAATCTACAACTCTACACAAACATGTTTCTTCTAAAGCCCTTTGCAACCAAAAAAGAAAAGCGTGTTTAGATACTAATTTAAATGATGCAATCATCAATATATGCACAAATTTACTTTTAAATTAGTTTGTCAAATGATAAATCAAACCTGTATTTGGATCCCCACAAGACATATGAAGAAGCTAAAAGAGTAATAAAACGGGTATAACCATGCAGCAAACTCGTATGTTCCATGAAATATGAATAATCTATTAAGGCAACTCATTGTCTTGATTATTATAAAGATATATAGATTAACTGTGTATGTAACTATTAGATCCTGGACCATGCTTTATAAAGTTCATTCTTCTTTAACAACCTTATGCTATCCATAAGTAGCAGTAGATGATTCCTCGACCCGACATGCTATGTACCAATATACAACCATCAGCTCCAAGATAATTTTTAAATGTTAAGCAGTATGGTATACTAACTTAACATACCAATATGTATTTTCTACTATATTTATAAGCTAAACTTAATAACCTTGCCAAACGCAAGTTCTAATTTCCAAAGGAGTAAGAGATGAATACATGTAACATATTCACGCATAAATCATAGCATTTCCTGAGCAGGTGTATCGAAATGGATGTCTGACCTCAAAGTCAACCTTCTACACCTTATTCGCCAACTCCATAGGGCATGATCATTAAACCTTAATCTCTTGTCTAGAATGGGCTTAAAGATTTGAGCAGTGTTTGTCAAACCAATAGTTCCAATCACATAACGTAACGCTTTTAGTTCAATCAAGCACCTAATTTGTTACTTCTAGAGTTTCACATGATATATCTGAACAGGGGTATTTAGAAGTCCGACTAAACTACTTAATGTGATCTAAATTCTCAGTAGTCAGTTTTAAGTGTTCATAAAAAAAGTTAATTTTGCAAATATTCACTAAAAGCGCACATCCAAACATCCCCATAATTGCAATTTTCTCGAGAAAAAGACAGTCACTCAAACGGATCTGACACGCTTGGAGCTAAATTGTTTAGTACACCACAAATTCTTGCGGAATTTAAATGAGTGCAACATTAACATTAGAAGTTCATAACACAAAACGACTGTACCCTCAGATACGACTTTATTAACCTCAAAATCTAAAAAAAGAACAAAATCAGCTTGCAATGTTCCTACTTTTTTCTTCTTCACAAGTAAAAAATACAAAAACCAACGCAAATGAAAACAATAGCAGATGATAAAAAGAATTTGCCATTTAAAAATTGTACCTTCCGGGTTCAAGAAACTAGAAAACTGCCTCGTCTTTAAAGATGTTAACTTCCTCAATTTACGGGATAGCTTCAAGATGCTTTGCAGCCTTTTGTAAGGGGTGTTTGGATGGTTGTTGTAAGGGGGTGTTTCTTGCAGGATTCAAGATCCATGGTTGCTTTCCTTAAATTCTGTTTGGATTGAGTAGCAATCTTTGAAGGAAATTTAATCAATAAATCAAAGTTCTCTTTCCTTGTTATCTGAATAAGAACTTCCATGGTCTGAGATTATAAGACACGGTAATTAGATAATACTATACCAGTGTGTGATCACAATGAAGTTTAAGTAGCTCCTTACACCCTTCGCTCCACACTATTTTCCCAATATAGTATGCACCTTTTGTAAACGCATTTGTTCCATGTTTCTGCAATGCATTATTTTTCATCCCAATCTTAAGAAACTTAGGATTAACGCTATGAATGTTGCAAATAACACATCTTGGGAGTCCTTGAGTTGCACCTTTTGTAAAGGCATTTGTTCCATGTTTCTGCTATTCATTCTTTTTCATCCCAATCTTAAGAAACTTATGATTAACACCATGAACGTTGCAAATAATAGATCTTGAGAGTTCTTGAGTTTCATCGGATAAATGTAAACCTGCCATAAGTACATGAATTGTTAAACCATGAAGTAGGTACATAAGTCCAAATTTGAAGGTGGTCGTATGTACAGCCTTCTATATTCTAAAAGAAAGACATATATTATGACTTTCAAAATCAAACTTAGTACTTTGCTAACGATATCATATGGAATCTTTGAATAGAATTTAGTTCCGGCAAGATTTAGATTTATTTCCTTGAAAAGTGACCACCATTATGACATTAGTTAACAACTTATTTGATTCAAGCCAAAGAATTGAAATCACACTTTAAATGATTCACTTGGTGACTTAATGGTTGTGCTTCCACTAAAGAATTGCAAATAATACTTTAAATGATTCACTTGCTGAATTGGTGGTTGTGTTTCCATAAAAGTAATCATCAAGGTGATATGGAGCCGTAGATGGTGCTCGTATAGCTTCCCATAAACCCAACTGGTTTTTTTTATTTACATGCCCTATAAACCCAACTGGTTGTTCAAAATTCACTTTTCACCACACACACATCCTATTTAAAATCTATCAAA
>BQNB010093474.1:2474-26359 GCA_026074375.1 Tanacetum coccineum | reverse complement strand
TGAAGAACACTTGATGTTTGAGTTTGCAAATTGGTATTGCTATTTGACATTTTGATGTTGTGAATGGATATCGGATCTTAAGTGAGTAAAGTGATTGTTATTGTAGATTGAAATCAATTAATGTTCACGGGATTTTACAATTCTTTGATTAAAACTGAGAAAAGAATGGAATCTTTCGCGGGATTTTACAAAATCTAGAAGAAACCGTGAAACAATGATTATTTGTTGTTGAAATCGTTATTGAAATTGAAGAACTTGAGCTTTTGTTGGCGAAGAATAAGCTTAAAACGATGAATGGGGCACAAACTTTGAGCTTGAAATGATTAACGGTTGATTAAAACTCAAATGAGGACTAACATTGTAAAGTTGTTTTAACAAAGAGGGTTATAAAACAAGGTAAGGACGAGTGATGACTTATGCTTGAACTCCAGGGACTGAATGTGTAAATTTCGAAACTAGTTTAATAAAAATAGTTCCCTCTTATTTTTAAATTCGTCTTCTTCATATATAAGTGATGAAATTTCAACGTTTATGTTTTTGATCTCGCGGAATGGTACGTTTATCGTAGCAAGACCGCGATCGTAATGATATAGATTATAAGTCCCGTAATTAACCGTCACATGAAACCGAAAAACCAAAAATGACTCGAAATGAGTAAAGATTGTTCCTGTTGAAGTGCTAAATCGGTTTCCTATTGCTTGTGAGTAGTTCGGTTCATACTAGACGTTGAGTTGTTTGGTTCACACTAGACTTTGAGTAGTTCAGTTCATACTAGACGTTGAGTTGTTTTGTTCACACTAGACGTTGAGTTGTTCAGGTCACACTAGACGTTGAGTAGTTCGGTTGACATTGAAAACAAGTTGTTCGGTTGATATTGAAAACAAGTTGTTCGATTGATATTGATTACAAGTTGTTCGGTACAAGTAGTTCGGTTCCTACTATGCTTGTACAATCGTCCTAGTCTTCCATTCACCAGATAGCAACAAAACCGTCCTTGTCTTCAACCTTTATGCAAAACTCCAAACCGTACGTCCTTCTTGCTAAAACTATGGATCTTGTCACTTGGATGTTTCAAACGTGGACCACAAAGATTAATAAGCAAACCAAAAGAATAAGCTTGAAAATAAGCTTTACAAATAAGCTCCGCTAAGCTGTTTACGTAAAGACCACGTATTGTTATGAAAAACTATATATAAAAAACTATATTAAAGTGTTGAAAAGAAAAGAAAACGTTGTCAAACCCCACCAACACAAAAAATGATACCACAAGAAGAAAGAAAGAAAACAGTTTAATACAAATAGAAAGGATAGCACAAAAAAATGATACCATGTATTGCACTAACGGTTGTTTACATGTTGGTTGATCGTATATTTCACCGCTGTTCAAGAGAGATCCCGAAGGCTTAAACTTAGATCCTATTTCGGTTTGATACGTCCACCTACTAGACTCACCTTTGGATTTTTGTAAATTTTTACAAACAAGTGAAAATGATACAAGGTTTTGCTTTGAAACGAGAAGAAAGAAAAAAATTGAACCCAAATTAGCCGAATAAGCTCACAAAAAGATACCACAATTGAACACAAAACCCACCTATGGTGAGTGATACCAAATGTTATCCCAAAACTTAACCTATGTAACACCAATAAGCCATACCAATAAGCAAAAAGCTAGAAAAGAGATAAAGGAAAAATGGAAAAATACAGAGAGAAAGTAGAGAGAGAAACAAGAGAGAAAGATTAGATTATAGAGAAGATTGGTGAGTTACAAATGAAAGCAAATGCAACCAACATCCTCTCCATGTGTGGAGAGGTCCTATTTATACCCTTAACCCACTAAGTGGCGTATGGGCTTTTAACTTGGGCCGGGCTTGGCTTATCTTGGGCTTTGAGCCTGAAACATGGACAATATTAGATTGCAATCCAAGCCCGTTGAACCCGACTAGCCTGTTACTTAACAAGACTAATTACGACTAATAAGACCGATAACATTATTGTTCGAATTATATAAAATTAAGGCTAACAGAAAGTTAAAGAAAAAAAATTAGGAACCATATCTGTGATATCTCAGAAATCATAGGGACCATACTTTTAAACGTAAGAGGGTATTTATGTCATTTCAGCCATATAAACCTTCACTTAATGGTGAAACCAACGAAAAAGTTGGTCAAGGGACCAAACCCGATATGGGTCGAAACCACAGGGAGAGGATCCGGGAAAAAAAGTTTAAGGACTATTTTTGTTAAACCCGACAGACCATAGGGACCATTTATGCAATTAACTCTTTTTAAATTCAAATTTTCCAAGATAACTTAGGGTTGAGAGATATCTTTTTGAGAATTATTTAAAAGGTCTACTTAAGGGTAAGTAGAAGTCAAGTGGGGGGATATTTGATGGCATCAAATAGTTAATACTTTTCTCTATCAAATCTCGCGTTTATTGCCTTGTTTTATATTATTTTTATAAAAAATTGGTACTTAATTCGTTTATATTTCAGGTTCATGGAACTAAGGCATCGAAACGGAAAAGAGGCAAAAAATGGCATTAAAGAAGAAAATTGTTGTCAAGAAGAAACTACTGTGTAGTTGTACCCTTTGGCTACGCCGTAGTTAATCATTACATGGAAAGGATTTCGTGTTTAAGGTGAACTACGGCGTAGGTCGCCCATTGTGACTACGCCGTAGTTATTACATGCTAAAGATGGAAATATGTGTTGGAAAAACTACAACGTAGTTGGTTTGTTATAACTACGCCGTAGTTATGACTCACTTCAGGGACTACAAGTGTACAAAAGCTATGAAGTTTGGAGGATCACATTTAAAAAAACAACTATGATAGAGGGCTAGAAGCGTACATGTCCCAAACCTCCTATTATCTAATTTAATTAAAAGGCATCAATGGTTATTAAATGATCATTAAATGTTGCTTCCCAGAACCCGCTGGGAACCGGGTCGACCCACCGAAACCCGCCGAGATTAATACTGCAAACTAAACCAGACTCGACCTTTTATTATTATTGCCTGACTATACACGTGTGTGCACATAATGCATCCAACTCATTGATTCATTTCCACTCACATCTAAAACACACACATACATAAACCGCTAAATCACACACATTGTCTCTCCATTTTCTTACTCAAACACACACCAACCCCACAAAATTCCAGATTTGGTATGTTTAAGATTTTGGGCTTGCTTGCATGGTTTTGATGATTTGATATCTGATTGTTTGCAACAACAGGGGTGATTCAGTTTCCCTTAAAAGAGGAGAATATAATGGATTGGCTTTGGTTTGTCTCCTAACATGCTACATCAGGTACCTCTGTAAATTTATTTTAAAAATGGGTTGAAGTTTGTTTTAACATACTTTTGTGCTCAAAGGACTTATTTTGTGCGGTAGATTTTTTAAAAATAAGTTGATGCCATGGAAAATTAGGGGTTTTCGTTTCTATGTTTATTGCTTAGCCGATGTTTATTTTTTCTTGCTAATTTTAGTTGCTTGTTAAAAAAAGCAATTTGAAATAAGTTGCTTATTGAAAAGTTTAGGGTTTTTTCTTTTTGTTTTTTTGAATATCAATAATCTGATTGGCATGAAAAATAAAGACAATTAACTAAAAGTTATAGGACAATAATTAAGAAAGTTTATTAATTGGGTGCATGTTGGGTTGAATTTCTGGCAGGTTCGGGCGAGGCTGAAGAGTAGGATGCCAGCTGGCGTTTGGCTTGGCTTACGAACACAAATCTTAAGCTACTTATGTGGTTAATGTGTAAAATGCAGTTGGCACAGATGTTTGGGTGTTTAGCACGTGTTCGGGTGGATTCAGGCAATGATGAGATGGGTTGTGTCGTGGCGTGGTAAGTTTGCTAGGCTCTCAGCCATGACCTACATATACTGAAAAGACATGAATTTGAAAGTTACGATAAGCTTAAGCTGGCTATTCGCTTTATTTGTGATGTCACAATTCTGCTAAAAAAATTTTAATTAGTTTTTATTTTTTGCAGATTTAGTTTCACTTATGAGGTGATGTTGCAATGGTGGGTGGGATGATTGATCCGAAAGAGGTGAGTGAAACAGATCAGTTCAATAAGAGTTTTACTATCAATATCGTTTATTGTAGTTAATATAAATGTACTAACATGAACTATTGTAAATTTATATTTTTAAATTTCTTCCTTTGACTACAGGTCCGTCTAGTAGTGAGTGTTCGAACGTACCAGAAGTAAGGTAATCTTGATTGACAGGATTAAACTCACATATGTATATGGAACAGGATAAAAAATCTTATTTAGTTTCACGTTCTGTGCAATTATTATTTAGTGACTGGCTTAGCTTATGGTTTGTTTGGTTTCGGGCGTATGTTTCATAACCTTGGTTTTTGTGGCTTACTTTCAAACTTTTTGGCTTACTTTCAAACTTTTTGACTTATATAAACTTATTGTGATATAATAAGCTTATATAAGCTGAGAAGTTTCAAAATAAGCCACAAAAAGTGAACTTATAAAACATAAGCCCGAGACCAGAAAAGGCATAAGCCGGCCGAGACATACACCTTATTTGTGTTTATGTTGGTAAGTTCACTGTCGTCTATTGCAAGATTAGGGACATTTGGGTTGGGTTTCGTCTATTAGGGTGAATGTTGGGGGTTTGATATTGTAGGGAAAGAGCTACACCAAACGGACATAATTAAGAGGAATGGCAAATGAATCAAGTATGGCTGATAAGAGTAAATTTGTGAGTGTTATGCAATATTTTTATCTTACCTGTTTTAACTCGGTATATTTTAGGTAGATAACATTGGTTTTCCATGGTGGAATAGGTTCCTAAATATCATAAACCGCCATTTTTAACGTTTGGGTGCAAGGTGGCTGATAGCTATGGTACACACCCCACACTTTGTATTCCAGAGCTGATGAGGATATTGATGGATGTGAAGGGCATTAGCTGGAAGGTGATTTACTTTTCGATTATTAATCAAACTACGCCTCATATGATATTTAATTATTTAATAACTCCTATAGGCTGTATGAGACTGCGTAAGCACATGTATAAGTGTTTTTAATACATACTATGAGTTATTTTGTTGATGTATGTGTTATGACGTGCTTTGTGAATGTGAAATGATTAATTTGCATTTAAGAATGGTAGAACTTTATCAGGAAAGCAAGATTTGTTTTATCAGTCGTTTGTTGTTGTTTTAAAAAATGAAATTGTGATGAATTTTAGTCTGTGGTGGATATAATATATGGTAGCAGTAGTTTTTACGAAGTTAAAGAAACTATTCTAGAAGAGTCGTTATCCACTATCCTACTTTTGTTAGTCTATGCTACATTTGAGACATTCTAATAAATCCACACATAGTAGACATGTGCTTACACATGTTTATGATGCTTATTTCACCTGTTAATTAGCACAAACTCAGTGTTCTAATTTAAGATGTTTAATATACTTGATCGATCTCCAAACATTATTTACTTGCACTGATGCGAAGTTACAACCAATGACGCGTAGTTTGGCATATCTGGATATGACATTAATAAACGTTTGGCGAATACTTTCTGATCTACATGCTTCTTCTATAATCAAGGTAATGGTTTCTTTTCCGTTAGAGGTGACTTATTTTTTTATTGTCAACTGTAGCAAAATGGGCAGGAAGGTAAAGGGGTAAAGCGAGCCGGGTTAAATTAGGTCATTTTAATAGCAACAATTGTTGTGTTTTCCTCTTTGGTGTTGGGATCAGCTTTTGTAGTCAGGCTCTACAAAGAACAAGTGAGTGCAAGTTGGCTGCTTTCTATGCTAGCTTTCCTGGTATGTCTACAAATCTCAATATTTCATTTCTCGATACTGTTAGGCCAATTTAGTGTCCAATGATCTTTCACTTAGGATTTGAATACAAAATATCCTAAGTGTTAATAACCTTTAACATTTCAAGGTTACTAATGTTGAACTAGTCACTCAGTGAGTTACCGTTCAGGTGACTCAGCCTGAGTTATAAGAAAGGACTCTCTAGCATTCAATGTGACGTAATGCCGGTACTTATATGAATGATGCCTTGAGCTTAAGAGAGGTGTTGGGTTCAGAGGTTGTGGCATAGATCACACTTGAACCCTATACGATCTCCATCAAACTAGAAGACCCTGGAAGACATTGATGACTAAAGATTAGGGGTTTAGTTTGAAACAAATGAAGTCATAAGCTCTTATCTGCAGGTAAGATAAACCATCATGATTAGGTTATGAAGGACAAGGTCCACTGATGGTGTTAGTACTAACCTTGGAAAGTGTATTTGTCCCTCACTCAGAATAGAAATGAAATAAAGACAAGCTGTTACTATTTTGTACTAGACCTTATTCTGCATTGGGAATGAATTGATCACGACTGTTGTGTTATGACCCTACCTAAGTAGTATATATATAACTCTGCTAAAGGATTAGGTGTAAGTTTGTGCATTTAAAGTTGTAACTTTCACAAACACCTACTCCTCCAAATCTACTAAGTCCCTGAGCAAGCTTAGTTGGTTAGCATAGTAGTCAACTTTGCATAACACTTTAGGTTTAAAAAATACGTTTATTAGTGAGGATGATCCACACACACACACATGTAATTCAATCCATTGTAGTTCCGCCATTACAATGGAGGTATATTCTTTATTAAAAGAGTTAAACGTTGAAAAAAGTTATTTTTGGGTCTATTTACTTTTTAGTTATCTTTACGTACACAAAACCTTTTCAAAGAACAAATACTTTACTTTATTTACTAGCCATGAGTTAGTTAATAATAACTTTGTAATTATTGTTCACTAACTAAGAGGGAACAACAAGTGGTATCAGAGCAGAAGGTTTATAAAACCTTTTTAACACTAATTTGCTTTAAGTTTTTGAAACCTAGATCCTAAAATAGCTGTAGTAAATAATGTACAAACCGACTAGTTGAACAAAAGGAAGGTAGTTATGTGCTATTATCCCAAACTAGAGACTGGGAAAATTTAATAAGTGAGAAATAGTTAATGCTTTGCCTACTTAGTGGGAATGGAACTGAATACTTAAAATGTATTATGGATGGTCCATTTCAACCCACCAAAAAAAAACAAACTAAAGGTGATGATAAGCATGAGTCCCAATGGACCCCAGATAAGAGGAGGGTGGTCGTTCAAGACCAACGCCTTAAAAGCATCATTATGTCATGTCTATCAGATGACATAATGGAGTCAGTCATTAGCTGTGAAACAGCTAAAGCAACATGGACTCACTTGGTTCACAGCTTTTGAAGGTCCCTCAGATACCAAAGAAAATAGGATCGTGGATCTGAAACTTGAGTATTATATTTCAGGTATAACCAACTAAAAGTCTTCTCTACAGACTCACGCTGATAAGACACTTGATCAATGAGCTTGCCAATGATGGTGTGTAACCTTCAATGACATGTAATCAATGTTTGGTTTCGTTAACAGATAAGTGGTGAACTTCTCTAAAGTACTAAAGGAATGCCATTAATACTCAGAACTCATGATCTTAGCAGATTAATCTTTTGGAAGGTTTGTCTATTGAAACATCTAACCTAATCCAAAGAAGGTATTCTGACACCAAAAGGCCCTCATAACTACTCCCTCAATCACTGCTATTTCTACTGCCTTCTTTTCTAACAAGGTTATACTAGGATTTTAAGAAAATTCTAGATGATGAGGTAGATGAAATGTCTAGTGAGGAGTTATCTCAGAGACTTTAGATATTGAGTTTCATGAAGATCCCTTTTGTGCAATTCAAAATTTTAACCCCGTGTTTTAGGTCATTGGTTTAACGGGGGGGTCGACTCGCAGTGACCCAGAATGTCGTAAATATTATTTTCGATGTTTCATTGTTGAGCGAGTGTCGACATTTAAAATTTTTATTTGCGTTAATAAATATTTTCGTATCTTATTATGAAAAATTTGGAAAAGATTTGATATACTTTTATTTTTGATCGTTTTCCGAGTGACATTTGAGAGCGCGTTCGTTAATGTTTCGAGGATTTCGATTATAATTTACGACGTGTCTCGTTATTATTTTTATGATCATAAAATATTATTTTATGAACCGGGTCATCTTTGTTCCTCGACCTTGGCCAAAGCTCGCGTTTTAAGGCTCGCGTTATTTTTCGGGGGATGTTTAATTAAAAGTGGGTATAAGATATTTATTAGATATTTATAAGATATTTATTAGATATTTATAAGATATTTGTAGATATACACAAGATATATACAAGTTATCATTTCATTTGGTCATATCTTTTCCTTTCACTTTGTGGTTTCAGTCGAGTATCACCACCCCACACACACAATTCATTTTGATTCTTAATCTTAAGAACACATTCAAGTATCACTCAAATGATGATATGAATCAAGTGAGAACCAAGTTGTAGCTTGCTTTCTCTTTTCTTCCTCTCTTTTTGGGTCGGCCGAGCATACAAACACCACTACCTTTGGGGGTTTTTGATTTTCTAATACCCAAATATTGTTTAGGAGATCATAGCTTGATCATCCATGCTATAAAAAAGTGTTATGCAACAAGGTTTTGTTTAAGGTTGAGTTTTATTGAAACAAAAGGGTTTTTGGTTTGGCTTGGTTAGAAGGTCGCGGGTTCGAACCAAGCAAGGGTCAAAGGAAGTGGTTTTGCTTGGAAGGTTGTGGGTTCGAACCGGGTACAAGACACAAAGGGTGTGTTTGATTATTGAAAGTTATTGGGTTGGTTCGAGTTTAGCTTTGGTTTGGTTTGGGTGAGGGTGAGCCACGACAAAGAAGCAAGAAGGACGAGACGAGTGCCTTGTGTTTCCCGACTTTGCTCCATATAGCATAGTGAGCTCATTTGATTGATATACGTAAATGTGTATATATGTGATGAAATCGGTTGAAACTTGCGGCGTCTAGTGCATGGTGATATAAAATGATTTAGTGGGCTAAGTATAAATTTTATGTCATGTTAGATGTAATTTTGATGAGCTTGTTAGTCAAAAACGGATTTTGGCGCGGTTTGTAATAAGCTCATTGTGAGCAGAAAGTTCACTGATTTTAGGCTTTGAAGTATGATAAAGCTTTCCGAGATGATCGTTTCGATATAAAACGGAGCTTCTAACTCCTAATAACGAATAAGTTAGAGCGAAAACGAGATATATATTCGAGGTATAAAAATCTAGCAATTGTTAAAAAGGAGCTTGCTGTCAGGTTTTTAAGATGGCATTTCCGGCACTTTCGAGTCCGTTTCGGCCTTCGGTCGAAACATGAAAGTCGTTCGGAAGGTCGTTTTACTTTCCTGCGAGGTTCTTTAAGTCTAAAAGCGAGTGATAACGGGTCGTAAGGCGGGGGCAAAAATCTGGTTTTTGGTATTTAACCCACTACATCAGACCTGATACGAGTGCTTTTTCGCCCATTTCGGTCGAGTTTCGGGTCTCGGACAAAACTGGAAAGTTGTTCAAAATATCGTTTTACCTTTTCGCGAGGTTTTCTAGAATTAGAAACGTCTTATAACGGGTCAAAAACGCAAACGCAGGTATGCGTTTTGGTAATACTTTTCAGCAGAAACTGGTAGGAGCATTTTGGTCATTTTCTGTTGGGTTTCGGGTCTCGGTTAAAACTAAAAAGTTGTTCGGAATATCGTTTCGCATAAATTCTCTTCATAACCCGAGTCATGAAAATGTGATTTAGTGGGTCGTTATAGTCGGGTCAGACTTAGAAAATAAATATATTTTATAAAAGTCAAACGTAAAAGTCAACGAAGACTTTAATAAACGTTCACGTGTTGTGAAGGTTATTTCGATTAATAAAAATATATCGATTACTCTACTATCGTAAGTATTATTTTTGAGACCGTTGGTCGATTCTAAATATGGAAAGTATAAAACGGTAACTTTTCGTAATAGTCGGAATGTAATATCATTATGAGAGATTAATGACTAATTAATCGTCGAAGGTTCGACGAGGTGAATAAATATTATTATGAACACAATATTGTGTCGAGACTTACTAAAAAGGGAAACTTATTGAAAATAGAAAGATTTTTAATTAAGTGTGTTAGGAATTATGTATTCATAGTTACTCCTGGTAGAGTAATTTTGTCATTAGTACTGGTAGTATAATAATGGTTACTATTGGTAGTGTTATAGTTGGTCCGGGGAGTACAAATGGAAAATAGTATATATAAAATATACTCAGTGTTAAGGTTAGGACGCGCAAGTGGATTTCTCATCACATATATGTATGTAAACATATATATAAATATATATATGTTTTTGTTGTAACGATGTACGCATCATTGATAGTACTTCATACATATTGTAATCGAGCGACATAATTATAGGTCGTGGTCGAGATCGTTGCTGCTTCGTTGTGATTTATTCAGTTTATTTGATCTTGATCGTTGATCAAGGTGAGTTCATAGCCCCATGTTTTACAATTAATGATTTACAAGTTTTTGGGGTGAGAAACATGCTTTGTTTTACAAATTGGACGCAAGTGTACATTTTATCATGATTATGTGTTTGCCTAAGTAGCGAGAACCCACAATGCCCATGAATCATGAACTGTTAATTTCTGGTTTGGAAGCGCGAGTGTTATAAATAGATCTATTTGGGATTGACCTCCCCGTTCGGGTGACTAGCTATCACTGGGAACGAACGTTATAGCATGTCGGATGTTGGATGTTACAGGTTGAACATCATCACGGGCAATGTAGGCAATATTTATGTATTGTATTCATATATGTCGAGCTTCGGTGTCATGAGCTTAGGTAAACGTAACTACATTTTGTGATGTCTGCATCTGTTGCATTATCACGGGGAAAGTCTTGCGGTCCTGGATTATACATTTATATAAACCTATGAATTCACCAACTTTATGTTGACCTCTTTAAGCATGTTTTTCTCAGGTTTAGGTATGAAGATAGTTTGGATGGGACGGAACGCGGATATCAAGAATGAAGGCTCGGTGAACATATGTTTATAAATTAATGAAACATTTTTGAAATAAAGTCGTGATATGACTTGTATAGTTTGGGACCTATCTTGTGACTCTGATTCTCTTTTAAACTAATGAGATGAAATTTGTTAATAAACGTATTTTTGGCATTTACTAGGACTCGTGTGCATGTATTATGAAGTAGCACCCCAAATGTATTATTCCACTGCGTATCGTATTTTGGGGGTGTTATACAAAACATTTTATAAGAAGAAGAAATAATTTTTCTAGTCAAAAAGCAAAACATCTCAGACTCTAAAGACCTTCCAACCAAAGAACAAAGGTTTAGTTGTTGAAACCTTTGATTGGGATGAGGAAGAGGTCTTAGATGATGAAGAAGTAACTCAGGTCAAGGTACTGATGGCTCTAGCTAATGACGAGCTCACTGTTGGAAAGAATCATGCTCGCAATGGTGAATGGATTGACATCACCATGAGAAAGGTAAATATTCTTCTCTTTATGGATGAAGATGCCTATTGGAAAAATTACCTCAAATATATCAGTATTGATCTCAAGTTCATTGAAAAGCAAAGATTAAACTTACTTTCTAAGTATAACAAAATTATTTTTGAATTAAACAAGTGTAGAGATGAACTGTTAGTCCTAAAATAAGCGAAGCTTGATGCTGTCACTTTTCAAATTCAAAACACTGAACTTACTAAGTTAAATCATGCTCTTCAAGAACAACTCAAAGAGGAGGAAAAAGATCAATGAAAAATGGCTAACTAGCTCAAAAAAGGTTAGTCAATGCATCAGTGAACAAATCCCTCACCAAAAGAAGAAAGTTCTTGGTGGTGAATTGTTCACTGAATCATCATAAAAAATGAATGAAAATGAAAATCTTTTCGTTCCTGCTTCCATGGGTTATGACCAAGAAATGATCCCAAAATCCAAAGCCTGGGTTAAGAGACTTAATCATGACAGCAAACTTCCAAACTTTAACACTGGAAGAATTCTAGTCCCTAAAAGTCTAGATGTCAATGAGTCTCTTAAACCCACTAACACATCAATTACCCCTGAACCATCCAAAGATTCTGAAGCAGAATTCCCCATTCCTCTACCTCCCCTAAAAAATCTTCAGGGATCTTCACCAAGCTCAGAGGTAATGCCATTGACCTTTCAACCCCGCTCTCTAAAAGAGAGATCAGGCTTAGGCAGCATGAAACATACAAAGCCTAAAACACAGGATTCTTTAAACAAGAGTGCTTCAGGAACTATCACTGTTAGTGAAATTGAGCCAACCACACCTTCAATTCCTACTAAAGTCAAAGAAACTAAACAAGAATAAAATATAAATGAATTAACTAAACTTGTTTAGATGTTAATTGATGAAAAGGTCAATTCTACCTAAAAGACTCAAGAATCAAATTCACAGATTTAATAGACTGAGTCGTCTAAGTCAGTTGACTCATCAAAAATAAGTCAAGATTCTAAACCCAAAGTTCAGAATACTGGCTCATAAAAGTCACCCAGGCCTAAGCCTATTCAAAAACCACAACTTAAGTGTGAACTATGTCACTATACCAATCATTCAACTGATGATTGCTATAGGATTCTCTACTGCATGATATGCAAAAGGGAGGTTCATAGGACCTTAGATCATGAAATGTATATTGCTTCCCTAAAAGGAGTAAGAACTACAAGGCTCAGCCTTATCAGTATGCATATCATTCCAAGTAGATTATGAAAGCAAAGGTAAAGCCTTTCCCACTATGCACACACTGTGGTTTCAATGATCACAGACCTGATGATTATAGAAACTACACTGAGTGTAAAATCTGTGGAAGTTATGATCACTATACCTTAGGACACAATCGTGTCATTCATATCAAAGGAGGATACTAGCTGAGTCCTCTCAGTCTAGTGAGTCTTTAATTGGTGGTATTACATGTGGAAGCATTATATACTCCACCACTGACCACAATGAGTTTGATCACTTCAAAAGAGGTGAGAAAATTCAGGCTACAAAGGCCAAAAAGCCCACCAGAAAGTGGGTTCACAAAAAAACTAACCCAAGTTTATTATTTGTGCAGAGACACATTAGGGAGCCCATTTGGTACCTGGATAGTGGATGCTCAAGGGGTATGACTGGTGTCAAGATTTATCTGCACAAATATGTAGATTAACCATGTCCTAAGGTAGTGTTTGGTGATAACTCATCTTGTATTACTGAGGGATATGGTTCAATAAACTATGGGGGTATTATTTTCACAAAAGTAGCCTTTGTAAATGGTCTTAAGTACAATCTAATTAGCATTAGTCAACTCTGTGATGCTAAGTATATTATACAATTCGATGATAAGCAAGGAACAATCTTTAATGCTAACAAAAAAATTGTCCTGATAGCACCTAGAAGAAATGATGTATATGTCCTTGACATGTCATCATTGACTCCAAATGGAGCCTGCTTCTTTGCCAAAGCCTCAGAAAGTATAAACTGACTATGGGATAAAAGACTATCATATCTTAATTTTAAGAACATTAATAAACTTGCAAAACAAAACAAAGTTCTTGGTCTTCCTTCCCTAGTTTATTCAAAGGATAATCCTTGCTCAGCATGTGAAAAAGGGATAACCATAGAGCTTCATTCAAAACTAAACAAAACTTCTCTATCAGGAAGTGTTTGCATCTTCTTCATATGGATTTGTTTGGACCAGTAAGTCCAATGTTCATAAATCATGAAAAGTATACCCTAGTCATTGTTGATGAGTACTCAAGGTACACATGGGTTCACTTTCTCAAGAAGAAGAGTCAAGCACCTGAAATGATTATGTCTTTTATCAGGATGCTAGAAAACTAAAATGATGTAAAAGTCAAATAAATCAGAACTAATAATGGGACTGAGTTTAGAAATCATGAGCTTGAGAGTTTTGTGATGAGAAAGGAATTTCTTAGAACTTCTCTTCTCCTAATACACCTGAATAAAATGATGTAGCTGAAAGGAAGAATAGAACTCTCATTAAGGCTGCTAGAACAATGCTGAATGGATCAATACTCTCTAAGCATTTCTGGACTGAAGCAGTCAGAATAGCCTGTTATACTCCGAACAAATCAATCATTGTCAAAAGACATGATAAGACTCCCTATGAGATATTCAGAGAAAGAATCCCTGATATCAGCTATTTTCATGTGTTTGGATGCCCTGTGTTTATTCATAATCATAAGGATCATCTAGGCAAATTTGATGCTAAGGCTGATGATGGTTATTTCTTAGAATATTTTTTTGTCTTAAAAGCTTTCAGAGTCTTTAACACAAGAAGAAAAAAGTTGAGGAGACTTATCATGTGACATTTGATGAGAGTATGGAAGCCATCAGGTTTACTAATACATCAGAGGATGAGATTGAAATTGATGATTCCTCTAGATATCCTCCTGATTAATTTATTCATGAGGATAATCCATCTAGACAATATTAAACAGATTCTGATATCTCATACTATGTTATTCCTCATGGTCATTCAATCTCTGAATTTACCTAAGAAAACCATGTCTCTTAAGTGATTGCTCCAAACAAGCCTGATATACCTCTCACTGAGGATACTAAAGGTCCTCTTGATCTAATCAACACTGAAGGGACTCATGAATAAAATGTTCAAAATGAACAAATTATCACCCAACCTACTAAAGGACCATTGGGGAACAATACTGAAGTCTTAGTATCTATTAATGAATCTTTAGTCCCTAATGTCCCTCAGTCCCATATATCCAATCAAGCCTCTATAAGTCCTCATCATGTTCCTCAAGATAGATGGTCTAAAGACCAACACATTGAACTTATGAATGTCTATTTGTTGACTTTCTCTCTGAGATAGAACCTAAAAAGGTGTTTGAGGCACTAAAGCACCCAGGATGGATTGATGCCATGCAAGAAGAACTGAATCAGTTCTATTAAAACAAAGTATAGACTCTTGTTCCACTCCATTATGGAAAAACAGCCATAGGCTCCAAATGGGTATTCATAAACAAGAAAGATGAGCATGGTATAACAACCAAAAATAAAGCAAGACTGGTTGCACAAGGTTATAGTCAGGAAAAAGGAATTGACTATGATGAAACCTTTGCACCAGTGGCAAGGATGGAAGCCATTAGGATATTCCTTACTTTTGCTACATATATGAACTTTAAAGTTTATCAAATGGATGTTAAAAGTGCCTTTCTAAATGGTAAACTGAAAGAAGAAGTTTATGTTAAATAACCTCCTGGCTTTGAAAGTAGCGAGTTCCCTGACTATGTCTGTAAACTTGACAAAGCCCTTTATGAACTAAAACAAGCACCAAGGGCATGTTATGAGACTCTTTCTACTTTCCTTATTCAAAATAAGTTTACTAGGGAAAGAATAGATAACACATTGTTCATCTATAAATCAAAAGGAGATCTCCTCCTTGTTCAGGTGTATGTAGATGACATCATATTTGGCTCAACAAGTTATAAACTTTGTAAACAGTTTGAAAAACTGGTGACAAAGAAATTTGAAATGAGTATGATGGGAGAACTCACCTACTGCATTATACTGCAAATCAAGCAGGATGACAAAGGAATCTTCATTTGTCAAGAACAGTACACTAGGTACTTACTCAAAAAACATAAATTTCTGATAGTTCCACAGTGAAAACACCCATGGTTCTTCCAAACAACTTAGAACCTGATCTTGCTGGCAAGCCAGTCAGTGAGACCTTATACAGGGGAATGATTAGGTCACTGATGTACTTAACTATAACAAGGCCTGATATCTAATTCTCTACAGTCTTATGTGTAAGATATCAGTCCAATCCAAAAGAATCACATCTAACTACTGTAAAAAGAATCATCGGGTACCTAAAAGGTACTCCTACCCTTAGTCTCTATTATCTAAAATGTTTAGGCTTTGATCTAAAAGGATACTCAGACTCAGACTATGTTGGTTGTAATATGGATAGAAAAAGCACCTCAGGTGCCTGTCAAATACTTGGTGGAAAACTTGTTTGTTGGAGACTTAAGAAACAGCAGTCAGTGGCTATATCCTCAGCTAAGGCTGAATATGTTGCTGCTATTGGGTGTTGTGCTAGTATCCTATGGATGAAAATTCAACTCAGTGACTATGACATCCATTATAAGATGGTACCCATCTTTTGTGACAACACCAATGCCATTGCCATATCGAATAATCCAATACTTCACTCAAGAACCAAACATATTGATATAAGATATCATTTCATCAAGGATCACATCCTTAAAGAAGATATTGAATTACACTTCATCCCCACTGAATATCAGCTAGTTGATATCTTTACCAAACCTCTGGATGAACCTACTTTCACAAGGCTGAAAGCAGAGTTAGACATGTTGAACATTGATTGATCAGTCTCCCTAATCAAACATGTTCAGTGTGGTGTATATTCTTTTCTCCTTGAAACCATCTCCTTGAAACATAAATGAATCCCATGACACTATGGGACACAGTAAATGAACTAAATGCTCTAAGTATTTAGTTACTTAATATCCTATGTTGGTGACTGAACACGTTAAATAAGGAATAAATATTCCTTATCTAACTGTCATCCAACAGTCATGGGCCCCCACTTCTCCAAATATCACTCAAATAAACCACTCTGCATTTAACGCTTACTCCCACAAACATGATCCCTTTCTAAAATGTCTAATTAAACGACATTTAACCATTATTCAAACGTCATGCCTGCAAAAGTGCAGGAGAATGAAACGGTACAACATTAGCCATAAAAAACAAGATCATAGAAATAGTGGGTAAAAGCATTAAATGTATTACCAAACCATTTTTAACTTTTTTTTAAATAAAAAATTCTAAAAATATTCAAACATTTCACATTCACCTATAAATATCCTGTTGGTTTGTGCTCATGTGTTGATCCTACTTGAATAGATCTTGAATTCCTTAGCTTGTGTAAGGTTTAGTTATGCAAGGTAAATCCTACACAACTATGGTAGAAACTTTGTAACATATATCAAAGACTATGCGGAATCTAATCTTTGATCAATAAGAAGAATATGCAATAGAATAGTAATTCTAATGAACACACAGATTAACAAACAAAGCTTCAATATATTAATACGAATACTCTAACTAGTATTAGGGTTACAAAACCTTGAAGCTATAATGATATCAAAACAAAAGATTTCTAGATTGCAAACTTTATGCCCTAGTACCTCCTTTTATACACCAAGGAGTCCTAGTCGATTTACAATATATTCCTAAAACTTAGAATATTCACTATGATCTATTCTATAAATAACTCATACTTATCACGTAAGTAATCTTGATCTCCAATCAATCTTTATCCTTTCTTCTGTCTTTATCCATTCTCTTTTGACAGTAGAAACTCTTTCAGCAGTCTTAATCTTTGAGCAGTTGTAACTTTTGTACTAGCAGCATTAACTTAGCACCAGCAGTAGTAACTTATACACCAGCAGCATTAACTGTGTACAAGCAGTAGTAACTACTTAGAATATTTTCTTCAATCTTCACCAGCAGTACTAACATATACTAGCAGTAGTAACTAGCAGTACTAATATACATTAGCAGTAGTAACTATGAACTAGCAGTACTAACTACTTAGCATATTTTTTAGTAAAGTTAATGAACAGCACTAACTTTAGCTTAGCAGCAGTAACACAAACCTTAGCAGCAGTAACTTCAAGATCATCATGAAGTCTTTTAATCCCAACAATCCTCCCCTAAACTTGATATTCTCCTTCAAAATCTCAAGTTTCTTCATTGAAAGCTTCATTAATCACCAGGAGGATGCTTCCAAATACTTCATTCAGGTACATAGCCTTCCTTAAGCTGTTTCTTGACCAATCTAAAAAGCTCAAATGCCATTTCATACTCATAATCAACTTGAAGCTTCACATCATTGAACATCTAATGTAGTGTATGTTTTGTAAGTGGATACATCTTCTCAACTAATATATAAAATAGCATAGATTGCATTGTTACACAATGAACTCCACAAGACTCATAAAGCTTCCAGTTCAGTACTTTAACTAATCCTTTTTTATTCTTCCATACATTATCTTCAACATGATGTTCAAACATGGTCTTTAAATTAAGAAGTAAGAAATTATCCATGTAATTCACTAGCTCTGTCTTCTTAAATCTTGCTTTGACTATACTCCAAAGAACTTCCAAGTCTTCTCTATCAAAGTTTTTAAGCATCTTTCTAAAAGTTAAATACATCTGATGCTTACCATCTGCTCTGATAATTTGGAAAAATCTTTTCTTTCCTTCTTTGTGGATCTTGTAGTCAACAATAGTTGGAGATTTAGTAGATAAAGGTGTAGCATCAATAGTTACATCATCTCCATCATCTGGAACTATTTCTAAACATTTCTTAAGCTCTTCACACTCTTTGTCTTCTTCCAACTTTTGTTTTTTAGAGCTTTCTTATTCCAGCTCTTCTCTTGCTCTGTTAGAACTACCTTCTGCTCTTGTCTCACTGCCTTATGCTCTTACTTCACTACCTTCCACCAATTTTGTATCCATATTTACAAATGTGTTTACCAGTTTCATAGCTTTGTCAAATAACTTCTGAATATCATCAAAGCTTTTGTTCTTCAATTGATTGTGCTTGTATCCATCCATGTTTTTCAGATAAGTAGACATTGTATTTCTCTTTTGAGCTTTAGTTGGTGGTTTGTTCCTCTTTTCTTTTGCTCTTATTGTTGCAAAGTGCTTCTTTCTTGCTTCTAAGAGTTGTACAAACAACTTGGACTTCTCTTCAATACTCAACTTCTCTTGTTCTTCTGCTTGCATTTGTTGAGCCATTTGATAATCAGCATCTATCATTGCTTGCACATTATCCTATGAAACAATGTTGGCTTCTTCTTCTCTTTGTCTTACAAGCCTATCTTCTTCCTCTAATTCAGCTTGCATTTGAGCTTGAAGTCTTTGAGCAACTTCCTCATCATGCCTAATTTGATCTTTTTTCTTTGTTGGTTTCTCAGGCTCTTCCATGATACCTTTACCTTTATCTTTTGATGGTAGTTGTTGAGGTCTTGTTCTTGTTGTAGATTCACTCTACTCTCCTATCACAACCCCTTTGACTTTGGATTTTGCACTTCTGATCTCTATTAAATTCTGAGCAAGAGTCAAATCATCAGCAGTTGTAGTTTTAGTTGGACTAGTAACTACTTCACTAGTAGTAGTAACTGGATCAGTAGTACTAACTTCATTTTCAGCCACATTAATCTCTTTTTCATCCATATCATGTCCTGCAAACACTTCTTCATCATCAAGAACACTTGTATCAAACATTAGATCATCACTATACCTCCCCTGAGTTTCATCAATCAATGTAATCTCTGCATCTTTATCAATGTCATCAATTTTCCTCCCCTGTTTGGATGCATCCTCCTGATCACCCAAACTAGCATCATCAGAGGAAACCATTCTTGCAGATCTACCAACCTTGTATAATCTTGTGAGCTTGTGAGTTCTTGATCCTCCTTTCTTCTCTAACTTCTTGACTCTCGGTTTTAAACTTGTAATCTCCTGAGCTTGAGTAGTCTTTCTGTTCTCCAGGTCAAGAACTCTTTGTTGCAATTTGGTACAAAATTCCATCAATTCCTCAAGTTTCAGTCTATCCTTACCACTTCGAAGTGTGTTACCTCTTGCGAGCAGTGGGTCATTGGAATGCTTAGATACATTCTTGGCGCGCATGATTTCTGGGCGCCTGAGACCACCACTTGAACTAGTTCCTAGGGAACTTGGTTCATTAGTTGTTACCTTGGATTGGGTCTTATTGATGTTACCCCTATCTTGCTCTGCATCTAAGCTAGTAGCAGTAGTGGCATCCCTTTCCAAACTGTCATCTATCTCCTCATTGACAGCCTCATCTGCTACATTGTCTGTAGGACCACTAGACTAAAGTATCTCAGTGTCCTTTCTCTTAGGCCTCCTAGGTTATTGTTTCTTTTAAGGTTGAGATGTTTATGGTTCAAAAATAGTGGGTGTGTGATGGGGATCAGTGGGATTTGCTGAACCTTCACCCATTTCTTCTTGATGTTGTACCATCATTGTTTGAAATAAGAGTGTTTCTCTTCCAGAAAAGCCTTTCCCTACCTTCTCATGTTTCCAAAAATCTTCTTAGTGTGAGAGGGTGTAATATAAATCCTTTTATGATTTGACATTCCTTCTAGTTGTTTCTCCAAAAACACTTGTATAAATCTTAGATACATCAAGAATTTACCAGACACATTCTCCAAGTTCTTCACCATACTTTCAAATATGTACTTTGAAAAGTTAAACTTCTGGTTTGTAACTAAACAGATGATTGCAGATACCATAGTGCTACTATACTCATTCCATGTAGTAGTCTTAGCACTTAGACATTGTAAAACAGTATGAATAAGGAATTTCATTAAGGGGAAAAGAATGCCTTATAGAAAGTAAGTTTTTGTGAAACTTTCTCATACCCCATGAGTGTAAACTGTTCAAAGATAGTAGCATTGGGTAGACATTCAATACCTTCAGCATCTTTTAGTTGAAGATCTCTTCTCACAATTGACTCAGTAATGATGATCTTCTTTCCATCTACTAGGGCTTGTAACTGTACTTCCCTATTAATAGTTTTCGCCTTGATAGTAGCCCAGAACTGTTCAATACACGAAGTATAGATTGTAGGATTGATCGTTAGTGCATATCTTATATGATTTGTATTCAGAAAATCCACTATCTGCTCAAACCCTTCACTTTCAGCGGGTTTAGACAAAAATATGACCAAATTGTGAGTATCAGCAAACTGTAGGGTCGTCATTATGTTGGGTTTTGATGATGAATGATGAAATTGAGTTAGGGTTTGTGATTATAGAGTATATGATTAAATGAAATTGATTAAATGAGTGATTGAAACCCTTAATCAAAGTATTTATGAAAATACCCTCAACAGCATTAACGTTCAACAGCAGTATTAAGTTATGCCTGGAAGCATTAACTTTCAACTGCAGTAGTAAGTTATGCCTGGAAGCGTTAACTTTCAACTGGCAATAGTATGTAACCCAGCAGTAGTAACTCAGCAGTAGTAAGTTATGCCTAACAGCATTAAGTTTATGCCTAGCAGCTTTAACTTTGAGTCACCAGCATTAACTCCAATTTCATTTCAAACACTATGTCTCTTTTTAATATATTCAACTCTCTTTCTGTTTTTCAACTCACCATTTCTCTCAATTCTTTTACTCACCAAATCACTATGTCTGTTTTTTTTCACATAGCTCTCTTTCTGTTTTTATTCTCACTGATTCTCTCAATTCTTTTACTCAAATAACCAGCTTTTCCATAATCAATCTAATACTTTTCTTTGCTTTTTCTGCAAAATGTTAGTCCAAAAACCAAGAAAATACAAGCCATAGAAAATTGTACAATAATCATAGTATTAATTATACCCAACAACACTAATTATAACTAACATCATTAATTATAACTAACAACACTAATTATACTTAACAACAGAAACTTTTAATGACATGAATAACAGTACTAATTCATACAAAATTCTACAAAAACATAAAGAGATAAAAGATTTTAAGGATTTAGCATTCCAATACTAGCAATAAAATATTAAAACCTACTTACATCAAAAGCTTTTGTAAGTAAATATGCAACATTCTTGTCAGTATGGATTTTAACCATTTGAATCAACTTCTTTTCATTGCAGTCCCTAATAAAGTGATGTCTAATCTCTATATGCTTTGTTTTTGAATGAAAAACAGGATTTTTAATTATGCAAATAGTACTGTTATTATCAATAAAGATCTTGGTATGCATAAAATTATGCCCATAATCAAGTAGTTGATACTGGATCCAAAGCACTTGTCCATAACAACTTAAAGCAGCTACATATTCAGCCTCTATTGTGGAATTAGCAACCACAGTCTGCTTCTTGCACTGCCATGAAATCAATCTACACCTAAGGAATTGACAACCTCCTGTTGTGGACTTCCTATTCAAGCTTGCTCTAGCATAATCACTATCAGTGTATGCTACCAAATCAAAAGGTGAATATTTTAGATACCAAAGGCCCAATTTAGGTTGACCTTTTAAGTATCTAAAAATTCTTTTCACAGCATAAAGATGTGACACTTTTGGGTTGACTTGGTATCTTGCACAGGCACACACTGCAAACATAATATCAAGTCTTGAAGAAGTAAGATACATTAATGAACTAATCATTGATCTAAATAAATGAACATCCACTTCTTCACCATCTTTATCCTTGAGCAAAAGCTTTTGAGTTTCCATAGGTGTGCTTACTGTTTTGACATTAGTAAAACCAAATTTCTTCAAAATCTCAGTCACATACTTGTCTTGACTGATGAAAATCCCATCCTCCTTCTGCTTTACTTACAGTCCTAAGAAGAGAGTGATTTCACCTATATAACTCATTTGAAACTTCTTATGCATCATCTTCTCAAACTCAGTGCATAATGACTTCTTTATAGAGCCAAAAATGATATCATCTACATACACTTGAACTCACAGAATATCACCTTTGTCCCTTCTGATAAACAAATTCTTGTCTATCTTTCCTCTTTGAAACCAATTGTCCAACAAATAAGTTGACAAGGTTTCATACCAAGCTCTGGGAGCTTGATGTAGTCCATAAAGTGCCTTTTCTACTTTGTATACTCTATCAGGGAAGTCTGGATCTTCAAATCCTGGTGGTTGACAAACATAGACTTCCTCTTCAATCTTACCATAAAGAAAATCACTCTTGACATCCATCTGATACACCACAAAGTCTTTAAATGAGGCATAGGCTAAAAATAGCATAATTGCTTCAATTCTTGCAACATGGGCAAAGACTTCATCATAGTCAATCCCTTCTTCTTGTGTGTACCCATGAGCAACCAATATTGCTTTATTTTTAATCACAATTCCTCTTTCATCCTTTTTATTCCCGAAGACCCATTTAGTGCCTATGGGCCTTTTGCCATTTGGTAAATCCACCAAGATCCAAATCTTTTGTAATTTAAATTGTAGAAGCTCATCATGCATAGCTTCTATCCAGCTTGGATCCTGCAATGCTTAGATTACCTTCTTGGGTTCTACTTGTGATACGAAGTAGGCAAACAAGCAATTTTGAAAGTCTTTATGGTTTGTTCTTTGCTGAACTGGACTAAACAAACCATGTTCTTCCAAATTCTTTGTCATTCTTCTTGTTTAAGGTGCTGAATTCAAGTCTCTAATAATTTGTTCAACTGGATGATCTCTGCGTACTCTTGTAGTTAGAATAGGACTGGCAGGCATAAATGCATCTAAATTGTTTATGTCAGCCTCTGCACCAACATCTTCATCATCATCTGAATAGACAATATCTTCCAAAGGAGGCATATTTGGATCATTAGGAAGTTTAATGCTTATTTTTCCACATACAGCATTAACTTCATTTATGTTAGCAGCATTAACATTGTTAGTGCTGGTAACATTATCTTCCTTCTCTTGATCAATACCTTTACTATTTCTTAAATCTTCATCAACCTTCTTCCCATCATCACTTGAAGGTTTGAATCCAGCATCAGGAGAACTCTTTAAAATTTGAGAGAAAGGTGGATCAGCATCCCACAATGGTAGCAGAATGTAATCTTTGCCAGGTACTGACTCCATTCTAGCTTTACCTGCATCATCACATGCTTTTGTACCTGCATTACCATTAAACTGATTTCCTGCAACAACTAGCTTATAATTCATTGACTTTGTTAGTGCATCAATATCAAAAAGCTAATTTGGTCTACTTCCTGCAATATTAGGTGTATTCTCACTAAACTGGACATATAGGTTCTTGGTATGTGCTTAATTACACATACCATTTTTGTAAAACCTAAAAATCTCAACAAGTGTAAAATTACCAAAATACCCCTAATGCAAGAAAATTTCATAAAAGCATGGATAAA
>BQNB010093473.1:0-26359 GCA_026074375.1 Tanacetum coccineum | reverse complement strand
CAAATATGCCCCCACTTGAATCCTACTTGTCCTCAAGTAGAGTTTAGAAAACTTATGAAAATGTGTCCCAAACCAAGGTTTATGATTTTTCCTTAAAGCATTTTTTTATTCAGTTACTAGCACACAACCAAGCACCTCACGAAAAGGAAAAATAAAATCACTCAAATCACTCAACTAATCTATGTGGTAACATTTTAGTAATTCGCTCAATTGCTCGGTTGTGACGAGTATTCTATCATAATCTTGGCAAAGATACACATCTCCAACACTAAAGATAAGGAGTAACAAGTCTAAAAAGGTAAACTGGGTTAAGGTTTAAGGGTTGATCATTCTTTCTAATCTCTATCGATATCAATATTCTAGAAAAGGTGATAAAACCACAAATACACGTCCAAATTCATGACCGCGACACTTGTGATTGCTCACTCCTTAACTCGAATAAGCTAAAGAATAGGAATAGTAAATCAATAGTAGTTGATGACATCAAATAACGTCTATTTTATAACATTATTTATCCCGTGTAATTAACCTATTTTGTTTAATTATAGCAAAGAATTGTTACTTAATCGTTTATATATGAGAATTGCAGTAATTATGGAGTACTTGGTGAATATTAGCAAAAGGCGCGCATTCTGGAGCTTAAACAAAGATATTTTGAAGATTACTATTCTGATAATCAATACACCGTATCCATCAAGGAAGATACGACGTATCCGTGCTTGCACTCACCAAAGACCACAAAGGAAAGAAGATCAATACGCCGTATCCAGTGAAGACCAATATGCCGTATTGGATATATAGCATGTGAATATTCTAGAAGATATCAAACGTGGTCTCTACTCCAAGAAACTCCAATACGCCGTATCCAAAACCTTGGATACGCCGTATCAACACCGACTCCAGACCCTATAAATACAAAACTCAAAAATGAGTTTTAAGTGTGCAAAATCATATTCTCGATACCTAAACCACAAAAGTCAATTTTCAAAGGAGAAAAAGAGCAGAAGAGGTCTTGCAACGCATTCCAATCCATAGAAGACAACATGTAACTTCTTATACTTTTGTAATCGTTTAGTTTTGGTATTATTCGTTAACTTGGTTAGTTTATCTTGGCTAAAACAATTACTCTTGTATTAGTTATGATGTTTGAAGGCTAATACCTTCGGGTATTAGCCGTTATTATGAAGATCTAAATATTTGGTTTTGTTTATATCTCGATTGCTTAATTTATCATTGTATGCTTGTTTATGTTTATCAATTTATACTTGTTTATGTGCTTTTGTATGTGACCTATCATTCAACTGGATCTAGTGATACGGACCAAGTAATCTAGATGTCGGGATAGCTCTCCATATAGTAATTTATACATCTAGAATTATAGGATCACAAATATTGTCCTGCTAAATCCGTGTCTAGGATATGCTTCAGGCTTAACTAGTTAATTGGATATTGCCAATGGTTTATTGATCGTGTTGACTAGAAGGTGAACCTAAATAATTCAACAAATAACGTTCAGATTCCATTGGATAGTTAGACATGTGGACTACTAGTGTATAAATTGTCATTAAGCGATAAGTGTGTAAAGTCTCTATGAGCTAGGGTTTAACAAGATCACCACTTCTTTAATCCCTAAGATAGATTATAATCAGCAAATAAGGATGATTTATGCGAATGCTTTAATTGTGACAGAGTTAATGTGTTTAGGTCTTAGGATGATGTAACGCCTAAGTCTTAAGAATGATATACCTCCTAGAAAGAAGAAATCATTGCACTTAATAAACAAACCAACTTTCTAATCGGATTAATAATGGTTAATACAGTTGTCTATCATAAGGCTCGACCGCTATTTTATCTTTTGTTAATTAGCTTGCATGGGTTAAAGTGCCTTGAATTTATTGTAGTCACCAACCAAACCGTGCCAGTCTCTCAGGCTAAAACCCCCCTTTTTTCCCGTTAGAATTAGGATTAGGACTGACATAGGTTTAGAATAGAATAGAATTAACATAGATTAGATAACCAAGATATTAATTAAATTGATAGATTTAACATCGCTTCAAGTGTTCGACACCCTACTTACCACGAAAATACTACCGACCGGGTACACTGCCCGTTAAAGTGTTATTTTTGGTTTAGTCGGCAAAATATAAATTTAAAACTTGAATCATAAAAATATATACCACACAACGACACATCATATGGACCGGTCAAATTCTTTTTTAACCCTTTCTTTAATAATTCTAGACTGGCCTAACTAAACCTTAAAAGAATTATTGTGCATATATATTATAGAAACAAACTTTAGCTCAGCTGGAAAGGGGGTGACCCCTTATGTGTTTCTACCTCTAGGTCGCAAGTTTAAGCCTGGCTAAGGCTGGGTTTTGCTATTTAACCCACTGCCACATCAGATGCCTCATGGATCCATAAAGGTGATGACACGTGGCAACCCAACCAAACACATGACCTGACACGTGGCAACCTGACACGTCACCAGTGACGTGTCATGTGGGTCTTACTTGCTGACACGTGGCGGCGGCTGTCCAATGACAGCCTGCCACGTGGTGGCAGCTCTGACATGTCATTAATGCAGGTGGTACGGGGTTGCAGAGGTGGTGGTCAATGATTGGTATGAGGTTGTAAAGGTGGCAGGTCGGCTCACCAATGGGAGAGTGTCACGTGTACACGATGACAAGAAATGGCAGTTGTCAGACGCGTGATCTGAGGCTTCTGGAAGGCAATTAATGATCATTATTGGAGAAATTTTACTGGTGGGGAGGTGCCCACATGGCCTATTGATTGGCTGAGAATGGATAGAAGGTGCTGGCAGTTGGTGGGCTTGCGAAATGACGAATTTGCCCCTCCAGACTTTGGGCTTTATAATCCCCCTCACTTCCTCTCATTTGGACAACTTTCTTTCACTACACTTTTCACACACCTAGTTTTTAGCTGATTTTTGTATTAGTTTAGTTTTTGTAAAAGCTTTCATAGCTTAATATTTTAGCTTATTGTACTTGCTTATTATTAATGAAGATGAAGGTTTTGAAGATTCATGTGACTTGAGCTTATTTATTTCTCTAATTCTCTATTCCTTGTTATAAATTTCTATTAAGCTCTTTTATTAATAAATAAGTACTTATAAGATTGTATGAGCTTATTAAGAGCTTATCTACTATAAAATAGCTTTTAGACTTTTATAAGTGAGGTTTTAATTTGTTTATGTCTTTTATGTTTTCATTTGTAGTCTATATATTTGAATAAGCTCTCCTTATAGCTTATTTTGGATTATTGAGATAAGCTTATATTCGGATATGCTTCACCTTATAGCTTATTCGATTAGCTTATTTCAAAATATTTTTGTTTTTTTTAAAAGCTCTTGAATAAGCTTTATATAGCTTATTTTTGGGAAGTTTAGTTAGCTTTTAGCTTATTCATTTAGCTTTTTGGTCTATTATTTTAGATCTAGTCCTTAAATATACTTAATTCTCGTTCACTTTTTGAAGAGAACATCTTAGTTTTGGGTGGATTTAGATTTATTAATTATAGATCTATTGTTTTCATTTTCGATCTAGTTTTTTATATTAAAAGCTTGTAGTTTTAGCTTGTTCATTTAGCTTTTTGGTCTATTATTTTATATCTAGTCCTTAAATATACCTAATCCTCGTTCACTTTTCGAAGAGAACATCTTAGTTTTGGATGGATTTAGATTTATTAATAATAGATCCATTGTTTTCATTTTTGATCTAGTTTTTTATTTTAATAGCTTATAGTATTTGGTTTCATCTATAGCTTATAATTGATATATTGTTCATATTAACCTTGATTGTGCTTTAATTTTGATGGAACCATTCCTACATCTAAGGCGAGGAGCTTAAGGGTCTTATAAGCTAACTTTATTTCTAAAGTTTAAAGCTTTTATAGTTTTTATAAAGCTATTTAGTATATAAAGTTTACAACTTTTTTAACTAATTAGTTAAATAAAATCTAATAAAGAAGTAAACTTTAGTATTTTATTAGTTTATAAGATTGGGTGGTTTAGTTCGTCTTGATTTCGTCAAACGGGTTCTACTTTCTTACCTTTTTCAATCCATAGTAGTTTAGTAATTAATTTAGAAAAAATATATTTATGATAATTGTTAATTTGATTGATGCTAATTTAGTAGTCATGATTAGTGGGTAGATTATTGATGTGTCGTCGTGTGGTGTATAATTAGTGATTATCAAGTTTTACATTTATATTTAGCTGACAAACCTAAAGACAGCACTTTAACGGGCAGTGTACCCGATCAAGATGTAGCTTCGCGGTAAGTAGGGTGTCGAACACTAAGAGCGAGAGTAACCTATTATTCTATCAGTATTTTAATCTATCTAGATTAGTCTAATTACCTGTTAAACCTATGCTATACATATTTACTATTGGTAAATAGGGATGGGGGTTCAGCCTGAGAGACTGGCACAGGTTTATGGTGACAAATATCAATTCTTAGCACAATAAACACAGAAAACAAATAACAAAAGGTAAAAGAGCGGTACAAGCCAAATATAAGAAAATTGTATTAACCATGTTCAATCCGATTATATGTTGAATAGTTTAATTAGTGCAATGGCTGTTTATTTCGAGGCAGCATATCATTCTTAAGACTTGGGCGGTTCTTCATCCTAAGACCTATATACGAACAATCCTGTCACGATTAACGCATCCACATAAAGCATCCTTAGTCTAATTATAATCTATCATAGGGAATTAAAGTAGTGGTGATCATGTTAATACCTTAGCCCATCGAGACTTTACCCACTTATTGCTTGATGTTGTTTTATACACCGGTAGTCCACCACCAAAATATAATACCAATCAATTAATGAACAATACTGGTTGAACAATTATCGGGTCACCTGCCGGTCCAACTAAGCTCATAATCAAAAGGTAAGGACAAGGTGTCATTTGTGATCCTATTGGTCCGGGCATACAAAACACAACATGGAGAGCTATCCCGGCATCTAGGTTACTGGTTAGGTCACCCTAGACCCAGTTGAATGATAGGTCGCATGTACAAGCACATAAACAAGTATAGGCGATAAACATAATTAAACAACGATAATTAATTAAACAAGCCGAAATTAAACCATATCAAACATAATAATTTTCATAAACATGGCTAATACCCAAGGGTATTAGCCCACAATCATTGTCATTATTACAAATGTGATCAAACAATTGTAAATTGAATGATTAAGAAAGTAAGAATTACACGATGTCTTCTATGGAATTATGGTTGATGCTTGACCTTGGCTGCTCTTTTAAGCTTCTGAAATTCGAACTCTAATGTATACTATACAGAGAATATGATATTGTACACTGAAAAATCATAGTTGAGTCCTCTATTTATAGTTTCTGAAAAATGTCCGATACGCCGTATAGAGTTGACGGCATACAGCGTATTGGGGTGATTTCCTTGGAGTCCGCGATAAGATCAAATCAATTAGTATTAATTACCATCAATCATATTAAATGCTTATCTTTGACTGATGGCCAGTTGGTGCATACGGCGTATAGGTGATTAGTGGATACGCCAAATCGGGAATTGATCATTACGCGTATTCTTGTGATGAGCTGGCGCAGATACGCCGTATCTTCCTTGTTGGATATGGCGTATAGTAGCATATAATGGTTTTCATCAAATGTCTTCTTTTTATCTCCAGAATTGCGCCTTTTAGCTTCTTCTTCACAAGTCACTCCAGAATTACTGCAATTATAAACTTTAAACAATTAAGTACAAATATCTTGCAATAATTATATAAAAGTGGGAAAAATGTATGGGATAAATGATGGTAAAATATAACGTTATTTGATGATATCAATTATTATATGCTTGTTAAGTGAGTTGTGACTAGAGAATTAAGTGTGAAATAAAGGGGATTGTTGATTAATAATTTTCAAATTATTTAGATTTCTTTTTGGTTAATTTGACGGGCAAAAGCCGTTAGGATAATCAAACATTAATCTAGTAATTTGTATCAAAATAAAAGATTGTTTTCAAAATAAACCAACGTTGTGAGAAAATAGTTTTTTGAACGAATACTAATTCATCAATTAAAGCTCTCCTTCACACCTAATCATCTTTTCGCTAACTTGACAAGGATATCCTTTAGACATATCTTTTAAATCTTTTAGCTTAATATTCCTTAGTATTAATCTTTATTATAGCTTTTAATTCTATAAAACCAACCAAAAAAATATTCGATAATCAAGCATCCAATAAAAGACATCAACGTGAATTTCTATTCATTTCTCACCATGGACACGACTCCGGAAGATTTAAATATTACTTGTCCTCAAGTAATTCTTATATCTAATGGGAAATACTATATTATTACTCGATAGAGGGATCATGACGGGTTGTTTTGTAGATGTTAAGAAATTTCTCAAGGATGGGAAACTTGAGAAAGTTTTTGCAGTTATCAAGTCTTGTACTCCGAATGCGCTGGGCGATCTCACAGTAACACTCAAAGACCTTTATGGTATAATCTCTGATACTATTCATAAAAAAGAGCTAATAGAGGAGAGGTTTGCAAAGGCAATTACTGTTGGAGCGGCTTTGATACTTCATAATATTTCCGTCTTTTCTCCTAAGCAATCAAGTCATCATTATGTTAACATTACGATGAAAAATATGGTCAAAGTATTCTACAAGGATGGTGGGTCTACATAGTTTCTATGCTCTGTTATGAATGTTGCAAAGATTATTTGTTGACTTTGGCATGTATTAGTAACTCAAATAACTTTCTTCGAATTGTTGTGTAATTGGGTTTTAGGGACTAATCGTTTAAGGAAAACCACAATTCTTAATTTTCTCGACTATATACTAGCCCTTTTGTCCACCAATAGAAATACGGAATGTAGATACGGGTGTAACAAACAACATTGACTATTAAATAGGGACCAAACGGGAAAAAACTGGGTATAAGAAAACAAACAAAACTTACTGAACAAAAAACAACTTAGAAAACAAACATGAACATCATTCATCATCTAGATACACATGACATAACAAGATCTATCGTTCTACTAAAAGTTAAACATACGACTTTAAATACAAACACAACTTAATGAAGAAACAACAAATTAGAAAACAAACACCAACATCATTCATCATCTGCATATTTTTCCACCGCCTTATCGACCAAATCGGAAACTTTTGATCTCTAACCATCAGCAAGCTTTTCTACATGTTGCCTTATTTCATCACCGTACCAAATGATGTCACTCAACTTTTTTTTGCCAACACAAATGCGTAACATTTCCAGGATTTCTTCAGCCATGGGTGAAATTTTCTTAAAAATCAATTCTTGTTCGTCGACCACCATAAACTTACGTTTATCAATTACTGCCGACATGTTTTTAGTTATTACGAGTTGTAGGTGAGAATTGGGCGGTCTACAGTTTCTTTTACGAACATCACTTAACATTATCATTTCTTCAGCCATCGGTTGTAATTTCTTAGAATTCAATTCTTCTTCGTCGACCATGGGAGACTTACCGTTATCACTTAGCGCCGACATGTTTTGAGTTTGTAAGAATGGTAAACAAAGTGTGTGAGAATGGTAAATCTGGTATCGATTTAAATACTTTTGTTTGGGGTCCAATGGTGTATTTGGGTTTAACGGTCTAATGGTTTATAATTGGGTTTCAGGGACTAAACGGTCAAAATCGATTATAACATCAAGGACCAAGTGTGTATAAACTCTTTTGATACTGACATGCTTTTGCAAGTTATTTATGACTTTGACTTTTTTTACAAACGGTTAAAACCAGTTATAACATCAGTGGACTATGGAACGTAGTAACACGTGTAACAAACAACATTCTCTATTATAAAGGGACCAAATGGGCAAACATGGTTTCCACATCAAGCTGTGTATAACCTGTCATGCTACTTATATGGTCTTACAAATGGGCAAAATTGGTTTCCACATCATGGACCAAGTAAAAAAACATGTCTTGCTACTCAGTAGTTTTTCCAGAATAGGTAAAACAGGTCACATACAGCTTAAATCAGTCCTAAACAAGTGAAATTATCCATTTGCCACCTAAGTGGACTTTTATGTTTGCCTCTAAAAAGGACTTAGATAGTTGCCACACACGTGGACTTGAATTACAAACATACACTCTCCTGAAACATATTATTTTTTGGAATTAAAAACAAGACCATTCACTTGCCCCACCTACTGCACTTGACTGTGTTGGTATACCATCATCTATTCCTCTTCCTTTTGCATTCCTTGTTTCACTTACTGGCACTTGAGAACTAGTAGAAGGTTGACTTGCAGGTTGAGTGAGAGTTCTTTTTGTGGACTAAGTCTTTGTGTTTGTATTCTTGACTTTGTCCATTTACTATGGGATGAACCTTGACTGGCAGCACTTGCACCAACTTGACTAGCATCAGCAGACAAACCTATAACAACACCAGCACCAGATCCACCTGAACCATCTTGACAAACTGCAAGTTCTGTTTGTTGTGCTTGCCTAGATGATCTACCACTGGCTTCTGCATTGTTTCTACCTACAAAAAAAATTCCATGTAACCTGTTCCATGATGTTTAGATCAATGACACACTGATAACTTGAAGCTCAAATAAATACCTGTTATTGCCTTTCGACCCTGTCCTTTGCATGTTGCCTTATTGTGTCTAGTGTTTCCGCATGATTGACATGTAATGGTTCTTCCTTTCCTGCTCAGTTTACCATCTTTTACAAATGGTTCATCCACATGTTTGGACCTCTTTCTTTTCTTCCTTGGTTGGCCTACTTGGACATGATGCTTGGGTGACAAAAGTGTTGTTTGACATGTGGACTTCTCCCAATACTTGGTCCCACAAATTGGTTGTATCTTGTGAGAGTATGTTTCCTTCCATGTACTCAACCAATAATAAGGATTTACCTACGTTTTTGGGGGTGGTGTCGCCTGGTCATTCATAGCCATATTCCAACAAGCTTACAAGGAATCCCTGTCAGTTCCCATTTCCTAACACACTGATCATGGGTTGAAGCTGAAACTTGATATTTATTTGCTCTATTCCGTTGCACCTTCATCAAATGAGTTTCTTTCTTAATTGATTCCATGATTCTGGTTGCTGTAGGGGTCAAAGGACCAGTACATTTATCAATCACATTTTTTACATTCATAATTCTCTTCATGCAATACTCCATGATGTACTCTAAAAGTATGATCACTGGCTTGTCCCTACCTCCAACTATTTTTCCATTAAACACCTCACATATGTTGTTGAGCAATAAATTAGACTTGGTGCTACCTACAAATCATAAAATATAACATCATTTAATGTTATACAACTATACTCATAAATATAAAAGCAGTAAAACTGTTACGACATTAAGAAAATTACATTGTTAGTCCTTGCATTTATGTGTTACCTGAAAAATGAAATCTAGCCCAATGTTCTGCTGGTATCTTGTTTAACCATTCATGTGCCTTAGGATTCATCGTCTTAAGCTCCAACATACACTTATCAAAATCCCTAACATTTGTAGTAGATGCAGCTCTCCACAACAAATCCTTGTATGCTTGTCTACACCATCCCTGCTTTATGTTTTCATGTATGTGTCACAATCAATATTTATGTTCAGCACTTGGGTACATAGTTTTAATGGCTGGAATGATACCCTATGTGAACTAATTCGTTAATAAGTTACAAATTCATATAATTCAGTAATTAATAATTTAACTAGTGAAGCATAATACTAACCTTTTTTCTATCACTGATAAATGTGAAATTTGAATTGGGATGCAGATCTTTGTCATTACCCAAACACTGCAAGAACCAACACCATGAACTCTTACTTTCAACTTCAACCAACACATAGGCCAATGGGTAAATTTCATTATTTGAATCTAGTCCAACAGCTGACAATAATTGGCCTGGAAATGGCTCCTTCATGAAAGCACCATCTAATCCTAACAGATCTCTTCTGCAAGCTCTAAAACTCAGTTTTAATGATCCCAAAAAAACGTATATTCTTTAAAACACCCTAGTAGGTAAAAAAGGATCAGTATTCCTTTCAACTACAATCTTGACAGTCGTATTAGGGTTTGTAGACTGTAATTCAACAATATAGCCTCTAAGCATAGAATACTACAAAACGTTATATCCTCTAATCTCTCTTTCATCCTTAGCTTTAGCTCTAAAAGCTTTGCTCATAGATATGTGAACCTCCAAGTCACGTTAGAGCTGGTCTTGAACTGCCTTAACTAGGATATCCGGATTAACCCTGACTTGATTAAATATCTTCTTAGTCAAGAATTCATCAGTGCAGTGTTTGATATCCCTGGATTAAAGGCATTTGCATGTATCGGTGTGTGTCTTCACCACCCAAATTTTTGTGATTTGGTTTATCCCACATATAAGTGCCAAGGTCAGAGATACCCTTTATCATGTGTATCTAAAACAGAAGAAGATGCTTGACTGTCATCATTGGTACCTGTATTTTTATTTTATTTTACTCCTAGTAGTTGGGCCACTTGAACTACTAGGCCTAGCTTCTATTCCAGGATTTAGGTCATTTGGTCCAGTACCTTGGGACATTGTAAATACAGGCACTTTTCCTTTACATTTTGCTCTTATCCTGACCTTGTCATTCTTATACAGCTTCAAATTCATTCTGCTTTCAATGGAATGCAGGTAGATTTTGTCCTTAGCCTCTTTTGGAGTTGTAAATTTCTGGCCAGCGTAAAATGAGTACTTCCATTTACCACTAGCATTTATAACACCTTCCATTTTTGTCCTCAATTCGCCTAACCTTCTCCTCCTGTAACTAACTGTTTCATCAACATTACCAGGGTCACTGCTGAAACCATCCACATTGATGACATCCGCATCCTCTCCATCTAAAACATCATCTGGCACTAGATTAGTGACACCAATCTTGTCAAAAGGAAGAACCATGCTAATACCAAACAAATAAACATCAACACCTGGTTCTATAATTTCATTCTCTTCATCTACCAAAAAATCATCATCTTCATCATTTGTACCAGCATCTTCACTAGACTGAACATCATATTCAGTTTCATATGTAGTATCAATTGTTTCGTCATCATAGAAGAACTGTCAATCACTAGGAGCTGATTCATCATACTGATATTGTTTAGCATCTTCCCCAGAACTCACAAAATCTTCAAGTACAACATCTTCCACAGTGAATTCCTGAGTTCCAACCTCTTCCACAATGGGTACTTGAGTTCCAACATCTGCCACAATGGGTACTTGAGTGCTAAGCTCTGCCACAATGGGTTCTTGAGTGCTAACATCAGCCACAATGGGTTTTGGAGTGCTAACCTCTGCCACATTGGGTTCCTTATTTCTACCAACATCTGGTTCCTCAGACACAAGGAGCTCAGATTGTGTTTCAATCTGGGAAACATTTAGGTTTACATGTTCATTTAAGTTCAAGTCCAAGTCATCAACTCCAAATAACTCATCATGACTTAACCCTAAACTGGCCACACCACTCTCCACAACATCGGCAAAGCCTGCATCTCCATCCAATTTTGTTTCCTCAAATGATAATTGCCTAATCACGTCATCTATAACCTAACTAGGACTTGCTTGTTATGAGACAAAACTCAGGTTTATGTCACTAAACTGGGACTGTATTATGGGGAGAACATTGCTTTGTGTGTCAAATCCCTGTACACCACTCAACTGTATATTTGTGATGACAGACTGATCAGCGTGGGGGTTAACATACAATCAGGCATACACCTAAGTGTAATGGACTTACAAACGTAATCCTTACAAGGTGAACTTGAATCAAGTTGTGGCAAAGTGCTAGGTGTGATAGAATCACAAGCAGGTTCCTTAGTTGTGTCACTAGACTCATGCCATGTAAAAAACAATATTTTGTCACTTCTATTTGCTGCAATGCTACCAGGCTCATTAGTAATCTCTTCTATTGTCGCCCTCAACCGTGGTGCCCTAAGGTAAGAGTCTAAAACGGTAACACCGTGTTCTATATATACTTCAATCAACTTAAAGCTCCTAACTAGGGTAGCCAGACAACGAAAACCCTCCTCTCAAGCCAAAGCATATAACCCTTCATCTAGATTGCTGAGTGGTCTAAGATAGTTATAAAACATAAGCTCAGATTTACCTGTATAACCCAATCTAAGAACCATCTTGTTGAGCGCAACAACATTAAACAAATCGATATCCACCATATCAAATATATTGGCAAGATCATTGACATACATTTGGCCTGCATACCTTTCAAATTTTCCACCATGATGTATTCATATCGAAAACATATTGGGTGCATTATCTGAAAATCAAAATCAAAACCTAACTTCATAAATCAACAATAAAACAATTAAAGAACACTACATTTGTAAAAAAATTAACTTTGAGCAAAAGGACTTCAAATCATTATCATAAGCCGATTCGAGATCTCTGATGAGTTGCTCGTTGGTGCCCGTCCACTGTTTTTTGCGGAGCTTCCATCCCATGTTGTCCACTAACGCCATTGCATGTAAGGTTTGATTGCAAAAAAATAATGTAGGTGTGGTTGTGAGTTAATTTTGAGAGAGTATGAAATGATTCGGGCGGGAATAATCTTGTGAAATGATAGGGATGAGAGGTGTAAGTGAAGAGTGAATAGTAAAAAAAATTAATGTTGATGTGATGGGAAGTGTACAGGTGTACCCAAAAAAATTTACACTTAAGGACCAACAGTGCACTATACTACTTTTTATGCGAAATTACAATAATACCCATCATTAACGAAGCGACTTAACGACCATTCATCCTTTGGGACCAAACACGCACCAAAATGACCACTTTTAGGATCATTTCCACCGATTTTCAAAATGGGGGACCAAACAGGCAAATGTGATGGAGTTTGGGGACCAACAGTGTAATTTACCCAAAAATATATTTTAAACTTTAATATTTTTTATAAAATCGTACGCACGTCTAGAGTATATTAATATTGTGCTCATCGGCTTATTAGGCCGTCTTTTTCAGCTAAATTTTAAAATGCGCCGAAATGGCGTAGTTTCAAATGCCGTATAGTATACTGATAAATATGTTAATTTTGAGGATAGTTGTGCTGAGCTTTCAATAGCTTCAACTTGTGTTTTAAAAAATCTTTATATTTATCAAATTGGAATGTAGAATATAACGGTAATGATTTATCTCGTAAAGGATTTGATAAAGTGATAAATTGCTTTTTAAAATGATCAATATATAACTCAAATGGATTTGATCAACATTTTTATAGGCTGATTCCTTTTAATATATTGGGCCCATTAATATACTCATTCAAAGTGTAATGGACTAAGACAATCGGCTGAAATAAGCCATTCAAAAGACGCAATATTTTGTCGCCTAGCGACATATAGGTTAATAATTAATTTGATTTCAAAATATAATTTATAATTATACTAAAAATAACAAAATAATGACACCAATTTTTTTATTAAAAAGTATTATTTTATTATAGTAGGCTTAACGCAAAACCAACTCAAAAAAAACCCGGCCCAAAAAATAACTCGCTTGTTAAAATTTAAAAATAACCCATCTAACTATGTGTCAAATTATGAAAAGTAACTTAACTTTTACGCTATTTATATATTCAATCACAATTTTATTTTTTGCAAAATACCCTCACACTATGTGGCAAATTACAAAAACAACCCTAAACTTTAGGCTATTTATAAATTCGTCCCAACAAAAGATTTGGTGAAATAAGCACCTACGCTTTGCTGCAAATTACGAAACTTACCGGCTCAGAAAAAAAATTTGACGTTGCAAATTTAATCCGAGTATAACACATATAAAACCGAAACTTTACAAAACAAAACACACTTAAAAATAAGGGTGAGCACGGTTCCAGAACCGCACCAAACCGACTCAGAACCGAGAGAACCGAGAACCAAATTTTGAAATATTGAGGAACCGGAACCGAACCGAAGATCATGTTTCGGTCCGGTTCGGTTCTCGGGTCCGGTTCGAGTATTTCGGTTCTACCCGGTTGAAACCGATAATTTCTTTAAAAAAATCTAAAAAGTCAATATTTTTTGTCTTTCAAAAGATGTATGAGTTAGGATCATATATTTGCATTTGAATATAAACAAGTCTAGTTCGCTTTAAAATGTTTGAATCGAATAGAGTACGGATATCAAACTCAGTCAAGAGCTACAATCTCCCATACACACGGCATAAATACATAATACATACACATTCTAGTAGAAACTAAACAAGATCAAAACAAGTCTGATCTTCTTCAGAACATCTGAATTGAATAGAGTAAGAAATTTGAAGTCGGGCAAGAGCTAAAAACTAAACTGCAATCGCTACAACATTCGGATAGAAACACATTATAACCGAAACAAGTCTAATCACCTTCAGAACATTATAAATTAAATAACGTAGAAAATTCGTACTTAATCAAGTGTAATAACTTTAACTACAATTACCAGATTTGGCATATACACATTCCAATAGAAACTAAACATAACATAATAAGGATGGAACTATAGTACCGTGTTAAACTATTAAAATAACGATGAATGTTTGAAGTATCATGTAAAGAAACTAAACATCTCATAAAAATCCCATATATTTGAAAGTCGGGCGGTTCTTCGGTTCCGAAACCAAGATCCGCGGTTTCGAACCGAACCGAGAACCGAAATTTGAAATATTGAGGAACCGGAACCGAACCGTGGTTCTAAAAGTCGGTTCGGGTTGGGTCAGTTCCGGTTCGATTCTCGTTTCCAGTTCGGTTCTCGGTACATATGCTTACCCCTACTTAAAAAGACCAGTCGCAACGAAGTGCAAGTGTTCAATAATTGTTAATAACATGATTTTAAATAAAGTTGTTGAGATTATGCATTTATATCTATATCTATACTACTATATAAAGCATTTATAATGTGGGGCCCATTAAAAATTAAGATAAGGAGGTGCAATCTTGACCATCCGTCTCATTTTTGGGAATCACATCATAAAGTGACATGTGTCATCTTTTGATTAAAAAATCATCATTATTTTCAAATTGAAATATCTTTTTATCTATTTAATTTTATTTTGATCTAATTGCACCAAATTTTTTAAAATTTTATGCTCTTTAATTCAATATCCATTTTGATATATTTTTATAATTTTTTTTTTACATTTTAATGGGTTTATTTTATGTTGATTTATATTTTTTTACAACTTTAATCTTAATTAAATATAAACTTGATACGTTAAAACTATATACTTTCGGAGAGAGTGTTGTCTTTTTATATGCGAGAATGATGATGTTAATATGGTGTTGCGGGAAAGTTACGGGAAACCCCAACGAACACACACATTTGTGAAACGAAATTACTAAGCGGGTAGGAAATTACGTAAAAAGTTGAGTTAGTAAAAAATTTATTGTCGCCGCTATGCGCGGGTAACCAACTAGTATATCATAATAGTCCGTATGTTATAAGAATGTATTTTAGTTGGAAAGGCTTTGTATATTATAAGAATGTATTTTAGTTGGGGAAAATAAGGAGTGTTCAAAAAAAAGTTGGGGAAAATAAGGATAAAGCACATTAAATACTTTCCAAATATTCATGTACATAATGTTTTACAACGTGAATGAACGGTGCTAGTGACTTGCGGCGGGATAATATTTTGGTTGCTTTTCGAAGATAATTGATACTACAATCATCGAGCATTGGTAAATTAAGATTACTTAATTCGTGCTAAAATTTCTGACAAACGTTAAAACTTCAACTTAACAATAAAATTGTAAGTATAATCTTTTTAAATAAACTTGTGTATTTTTCAAATTATTATGTATGTTAAGAGTGTGTTTTGAAAGTAATTTTTTCCAAAAAAATATATTTTCAACTTCAATATTTTTTATAAAATCGTACACACGTCTAAAGTATATTAATGTTGTGCTCATTGGCTTATTAAGTCGTCTTTTTCGGCTAAATTTTAAAATGCGTCGAAATGGAGTCGTTTCAAATGTCGTATAGTATATATTTTTTGAACGGCAAAAGATAATATATATATAAATAAAGGCTACTAGTAAGGTGCTAGAAGCTAGAAAAGTACAAATACAATACTAGAATTAAACATAAACCTAAACTAGCATCTTCTTAAAGTGTTAACTGCGAGGGCTACAATAAGGATGAAAAAACTCTTTGCTATACAGGACAAGAGAAAAGTCCTAGCTTAGGCCGAGCCACCGGTCTTCACTCCGGAGCGTTTTTTATGCAATCCCAAACAAGCCTCGGGGAACACGAAAGGATAAAAACAAATGACATCCTAAACCATTACTCGAGAGAAACATAGGCGATTTGAGCCTGACAATCCAATGAAGATCATGTGACCCCTATGATGAATTCAAGAATACAAGGAAAGGCGAATGCTGTCGAAAATGTCACTTTTCCTCATCGGGTGTGAACGAAAAGTAACACTGTTACGATACCTCCAAAGCCACCAAAGAGAAAAAGAAAAAAACTGATAAGCGTCGAGACTTCTCTTTAACCACTTGCCACGAAGTAAACCAACCGTTCCAATGGTCATACGAAAGTAAAAGGAGGGAAAGAAATATCACACAATCTACGAACAAGCATCCAAATGTCCTTGGCAATATTACACTCAAAGAAAATATGGTTTGAAGATTCCACGTTACCATTGCAAGAGGGACAAGATATCACATGTATATCAATACCACAGGAAGAAAGATTCAACTTATAAGGAAAGCAATCCAAAATCAACCTCCAATTAAAAATATTGACCTTTCGAGGGATGTTTTTATCCTAAACTGTCGATGGAGTCAAAGAAGGGAGAATCTTCGAATCAACAATGCATCGAGCGTCCTTTACAGAAAAAAGTCCCATCAGCACCCAACGACCACACACAAGAATCTTCAACTTTGTTAAGATCTGCAGAACTAATTTCAAAAAGCATATCAAGTAAATCAGCGAAATTTCGAGCACTAAGGTTAGGCCTCGACCAATTCCAACGCCATTGGCCATGATCAATGCGGTCATTAATAAGACAATCTTTCTCACGCTCCAATCGATATAGCCTATTATATTGGATATAAAAAGGAGAATCTCCTACCCAAGTATCTTTCCAGAAACGGATACGCGTGCCACAACCCGCTTGGAAACGAAAGGAACTATTAAGAATAATGTTATTTGAGTGTAAAAAATTATAGGAACCAACTATTCTACCCCACGTATTGTTATGGATGCAACCATTGTTATCAAAGCCCCCTTCTTGACCATGTAAAGCTTTGACAACTTTAACCTATAATGCGTTCTTGAGCGATAACAACCTCCAACGCCACTTTTAAATAAGGGCGAGGTTAAAAGTTTTAAGACTACCGGTGTTTAAACCATTGTTATCATAAGAAGAGAGGACAGTTTTCCATTTAATCCAAGCTATTTTTTAGCTTCGTGAGAACCTCCCTAAAAAAAACGTTGCACGGGATCTTTCTCAGGAATTTATAATAGATTCAAGGACCTTGAATATCAAAAAGTAATAGACACCAAGGATACCAAGAACAGCTTTTATTAAGGTGTGAAGGCCCCCTATAGAAAGGAGATTAGCCTTCCACAAGGATAACTTCGATTGAACCTGTCCAATAAAACCTGCCAACTCAATGTCAAACTCATATTAGAACCAATAGGTAACCCAAGATAAGTAAAAGTAAAGGATCCTGAAGCACATCCAGAATTACTGGCCATCGAAGAGACATCAACATCTGAAACCACAATGCCATAAACATTAAATTTATGAATGTTAATTTTTAAACCTGAAGCTAAGTAGAAAACCTGTAAAACACGAATGATATTGTCTAAATCATTGGCATTCCATTTAGTAGTGATAATCACGTCGTCAACATAAAATTGATGAGATATAGTTACTTCAGGAGCATCAAATTTGACGCCTTTTATAAGACCTGAGCTAACTGCAGTAGAGAGAGTGTTATGCAACCCCTCCATGACAAGAATAAAAAAGGAATGATAGAAAATTCTGAGGTAGGATTACCATTGACAAGAACTGAAGCCCGAGATAAGGATAAACAAGCTCTAATCCAAGAACACCATTTAGAGCCAAAGCCAAGATTAAAAAGAACAAAGTCTAAATATCTCCAGCTCACAGAGTCAAAAGCTTTCTCAAAATCAACCTTGAAAATTAACAACTTTTTTTTCTTTTTTTTGAACCATTCGACAATCTCACTAAGAATAAGCGGACCGTCAAGAATTTGACGACCAGCTATGAAGGCCGATTGCTCGTGACTAAAAATCTTACTGATCACCTTGGATAGCCGATTAGCTACAATTTTAGCTACGATTTTATAATGAACGCCTATGAGAGAAATGGGATGAAAATATTTGATGAAAATAAGGTTGCTAACCTTTGGAATGAGAGTGAAGAAAGAAGAATTAGATCCATGAGGCAACGAACCAGTATCAAGAAAAATATTAGCATATGATGCATCAAATAACGTCACTTTTATAGCATCATTTATCTCATGTTAATAGCCCATTTTGTATAATTATTGCAAACAATTGTTACTTAATCATTTGTATTTAAGAATTGTAGTAATAATGGAGTACTTAGTGAAGATTAGCTAAAAGGCACGCATTCTGGAGCTTAAACGAAGAAATATGAAGAAACCGTCTCTGACATCTTATACGCCGTATCCATCAAGGAAGATACGGCTGTATCTACACTTCACAACAAACCGCGAAGGAACAAAGACCATACGCTGTATTCAAGATATATAATGTGAAGATTCTGGAAGATATCAAACGTGGTCCCTATTCCAAGAAACCCCTGATACGCCGTATTGACTAAATTCCAGACCCTATAAATAGAAGACCTAAAAACGGGTTTTCAGTGTGCTTGATCATATTTTCGATACCTTAACCACAAAAGTCGATTTTCAGAAGACAAGAAGAGCAGAAGAGGTCAAGCAAAGCTATTTATTCCATAGGAAACACCTTGTAATCTCCTATACGCTAGTAATCATTCAATTTTTGGTATCATTCGTTTAACTCGGTTAGTTTACCTTGGTTGAAATATTACTCTTGTATTGATTATGACGTTTGAGGGCTAATACCCTTGGGTATTAGCTATTATTATAAAGATTTGAATGTTTGGTATGTTTATATCGATTGCTTAATTTATCGTTGATTGCTTGTTTATGTTTATCAATTTATACTTGCTTACATGCTTTTGTATGTGATCTATCATTCAACTAGATCTAGTGATACTGACCAAGTTAGCTAGATGCCGAAATGGCTTTCCATTTAGTGATTTATATATCTAGACCAATATGATCACAAATAATGACCTATCTTTACCTTTAGATTAGTCAGCTTAATTGGATCCGGCAGGTGACCCTTGGGATCAACGAGTACGTTCTTAATCAATTGGTAAAGACTTAGCCAGTGGACTACTAGTGTATAAATTGCCATTAAGCAGTAAGTGGGTAAAGTCTCTATGAGCTAGGGTTTAATAAAATCACCAGTGCTTTAATCCCTAAGATAGATTACAATCAGCAAATAGGATGCTTTATGCGGATGCATTTAATTGTAACAGATATCTACATGTCTAGGTCTTAGTAACAAGTATCGCGTAAGTCTTGGAATGATAAGCCGCCTCGATATAAGCACTCATTGCACTAAATAGATAAACCAACGTTCTAATTGGATTAATCATGGATAATACAATTTTTTATATTTGGCTAGACCGCTTTTCTATCTTTTGTTTATCTGCTTGCATGTGTAATTGTGTCTTGAATTGATCTAAGTTACCACCAAACCCGTATCAGTCCTAAAAACCCCCCTTATCCGTTAGAATTAGGATTAACATAGGTTTAGCATAGATTTAACTTAGAATAACACTAACCTAGATTAAATTAGCTTAGTTTAGTTAACCAAAATATTAATAAGATAAAATATTGTTTCTTGCTCTTAGTGATCGACACCCTACTTACCACGAAACTCCATCTGATCGGGTACACTGCCCGTTAAAGTGTAGTTTTAGGTAAAGTCGAAAAAATATAAATTTAAAACTTGAACTATCTAAAATAAAGCCTACACGACAACACATCAAGTTTTTGGCGCCACTACCGAGGAGTGAAAATTTTAATCTTGTTTTTTATTTAATATTTTGGTTTTTAACTTTAGATTAATCTAACCCCTAAGATTAGTGTAATTTAGATTAGTGTAAAATTCTATGTTTTTATTTTCTTTTATTCGATTGCGTGTTTGTTTTTGTGTGTTTGATTTTCTGCATTGTATATTTTGTCTATTTGTGTGTTTGCGTGTTTTCTGCATTATTATAGTCTTCTGTAATATTTTGAGTCGAATACTGAATACGACGTATTTAACTTCTTGGGAACGGCGTATAATTTTTTTTCAAACCAATAAAGCGTATTCGAATCTATCATCATTACGGCGTATTCAGTTTACTGAATACGGCGTATTTGTCTATTTGACCATTTTCTTTCCTAGCGAATTTATTACAAGTTATAATGGACGACCCCAACATTACTATGGAGGAGTATACCATGCTTGAGGAAGAAAAAGCTCGCAGGCATGGTAAGGTGTATAAATGGAAAACTGCTACGTACGGTAAGATTTGGGATAATGAAGACATTCATGACCTCAGATCTATTGAAACTGAATTCCCAGCTATAGTCTTTAATGACACATTCACATCTGAAGTAGCGCTCTCATGTGAACCCACAGTAAGTCCTCTTAACGACAATCAAATTGACTTTAGAATATCGTTTGACGAATCTGACGAAGAAGATTTCACGGTAATTTATGACAAAAATTCATTTTCCTATAAAATAATTTATGTCGACGATTTGAAAACGGATTCAGAAAATGATAATGATAAAGTCAATATGCCTTTGTTTTCGTCATCCGAACCTACAGTCAGTTATTTTAATGATTTAGACTACTTTAAAGATTTTAAGAATGAATTTCCAGCCATTGTCTACAATGATGCTCTAACGTCTAAATTAGATTTCTTAACGGAACCTACTGTAAGTCCTAAACATATCGATGAATTTAATTTGAAAATGAAACATCATTGTCCAAATGTGATGAAGAGGAACAAAACGTTTTATACTTTAATGATCTATTTTCTTTCAACGTAATTTATCCTGATGATTTAAAATCGGATAAGGACAATGATGATAAAATCGATATCAAACAGCCTAGGGATATGTCTGTCAAACCATTACCTGATGTAATAAATACGGATGTTGGTGCCTATGCACAAGGGTGAAATGAGCTTTTGAAAACAAGTCTTAGTAAAATTTTAACTGCCAAAATTTTTGTCAAGGAATTAAATGTTAATATCATGGCTTGGAATTATCTTAACAACGGGATGCTATTAAATCTTATAAAGAATTTATATGTGCCGTTTGGCATCCTGTTCGACCCCAAGTTGTTTTATAAAGATGGGATTAAATTAGAGCAAATCTAACTTAAAGACTTTTCTGTAAACAAAAGTGCTTGCCGGGAGACAACCCGGAATGTATTTTCAATTTTCTTATTAAGTCTATCTTTCTAGACTGTCTATATGGCGTATCCAAACCCAATGGATACGGCGTATTAACTATATGGACGTTGTCCAGTTTTTAATTTTTTGTACTTTTTAAACTTTATTGTCAGGTTCAGTCTATACGGCGTATTCGATTAAACGAATACAGCATATTAGTCGACTAAACCGTACTTAGGATTTTTTTCTACAGGTATCAATACGACATATCCTGGGGTATGGATACGGCGTATCGACTTCCTATACACTTTTTAGGTTTTTATTTTGAGTCTAACCAACGAATACACGTAGATAGAGTTTGCACTTTTTTCCCTATAATTTTGCACAGGACCTCGCTAGAAAGAAATCAACAAATGTTGGTGATGTATCAATAAATCTATAATTCTTGCTCAATAAAATCAAAAATGGAGTATCTACCAAGCAAAATATCAAGGGAGTTTATCATTCTAATTCTTTTAAATTCCCATTTTTAATGTTTTATCTATACAACAAGGACGTTGTATAACTTAAGTGGGGGATGGGAATTAGAATGCATACTTGTTCTATTTTTCACATTAAAATGCTTAAATTATGCTCAAATTTAAAAAAAACAAGCATACTTTTGTGAAATTACTTGTTACATAACCTGCACACATTACCCTTATTAGATATTGTGAGGATTAAGCCTTATCCGTTTCCTAACATTTACCCAAATTCCATAAAAACATGAGTGTGCCGGTGATGTTGTAGACTTTAGAACTTGGCATGGTATATTTATTCGTGACCACAATAATGAGTACTATGGATTTAGATGGAGTAATTTGTTTAAATTGGTAAATTTTTAGGATTACACTCAAAAAGCCTATACATGTTGATTTATTAACTAACTACACTGGTTAGTTAACCCCCGTATAAACCATTTGTTTACTCTCATTTTAAGAGTAAGATACCCCTAGAAAAACCAATAGAGCCAATCATTTAGGAATAACACCATCTATTTGTTTCGTTACACCTTTACACCTTATCCTACCCTGTTAGATTAAGTCTATTTATCAGTTGCTAGTTGTTTTAAAGTGTAAAGTATGTATTGCCTATGTCTTTTGTCATTTTCTATGCCTGGTATGGTTGGGAAAATTGCACATTGCAAATGAGAATGTAAAAAGTAGTCAAAACTCATATATTTTTACTACCATCACAATTATTGGTACGTCCGAAGAATGAAGAATTATTAAAGAAATTATCTGGAGTTATTATGATCGTGAAGATGGTGAAATTACACAGAGATTCATAGTATGTATTGTTAAAAACATGAAAAAATTAGAAAATTGCAACAAAAAAAGAGGAGAAAAGTTTGAAGATAGTCGTTTCGCAAAGCTTAAACCGAAGGAATTATTTAAAGGATCGATTATTCATTGATACGTATTATATGTCAACGATGTAAAGTTATGTATAAAGTAGTAGATATCGCCACTTATCTTGTAAAAGTATGTATAGTATGGATGAATGGGAAGTTGACCGTTATGGGAACGCCAACTTAGGTTGTTGTTTTTTTATCTATGATTAAGGCGGTTGTGTAAATATTTATGCGTCTTTCTCATACGGTCGGGGAAAGTATCTAGCAACTTGTGCCTTATTTGTTTTTGAATTAATCTAATTGTTTTGTAATTTTTATTTAACAACAATTTATTTCCATTTCCTAATCACTAACCTTAGGTTTTACTCGAATGAGGATGTGATCGAGTCATGTATGTCTATACCGTCGTTACGCCCATGTATGTGTGATTCAGCCACCTTGTTGGTTTATTACTTTTGGTGAAAGTTAGAAGATCCATACCCTATATTACTCTACTAGTCCTACTCTTTAGCTTATTCGAGGTGGGAGTGAGCAGTCACATATGTCTATCCCGTTATCACGGGTGTGTATGTGTGGTCTTTGTCGCCCTTCTAGAATATTAGTATCGGTAAAGATTAGATAGAGTGATTAACCCTAAGCCTTATCATAAAACCTAATTTACCTTTATAAACTTGTTACTCCTTAGATCTAATGGTGGAGATATGTATCCTTGCCAAGCTTAGGATAGAATAGTCATCACGACCGAGCAATTGAGCGAATTAGTTACATGTTACCACATAGATTAGTTGAGTGATTTGAGTGTTTTCATCTTTTTATTTCGTGAGGTGTTTGGTTGTGTACTAGTAATTAAACGAATGAATGCTTAACAGAAAAATCCTTAGGGACACATTTTCATTAACTTCTAAAGGCTACTTGAGGACAAGTAGGATTCAAGTAGGAGGATATTTGATGACATCAAATAACGTCACTTTTATAGCATTATTTATCCCATGTTAATAACCCATTTTGTATAACTATTGCAAAGAATTTTTACTTAATCATTTGTATTTGAGAATTGCAGTAATAATGGAGTACTTGGTGAAGATTAGCTAAAAGGCATGCATTTTGGAGCTTAAACAAAAAATATAAAGAAATTGTCTCTCACATCCTATACGCCATATCCATTAAGTAAGATACGGTGTATCTATGCCTGCACTTCAGAAGAAACCACGAAGGAACAAAGACCAATACGCCGTATCCAGAAGAGATCTATACGCCGTATTCAAGATATAGAATGTAAGGATTCTGGAAGATATCGAACGTGGTCCCTACTCCAAGAAACCCCCGATACCACGTATTGACCTCAATCATTACGCCATATTGACCAAATTCCAGACCCTAGTGTGCTTGATCATATTTTTGATACCTTAACCATAAAAGTCAATTTTCAGAACACAGGAAGAGCAGAAGAGGTCAAGCAAAGCTATTAATTCCAAAGGAAACACCTTGTAATCACTTATACTCTAGTAATCTTTTGATTTTTAGTATCATTCGTTTAACTCGGTTAGTTTACCTTGGTTGAATTATTACTCTTGTATTGATTATGACGTTTGAGGGCTAATACCCTTAGGTATTAGCCATTATTATGAAGATTTGAATGTTTGATTTGTTTATATTAATTGCTTAATTTATCGTTGATTGCTTGTTTATGTTTATCAATTTATACTTGTTTACGTGCTTTTGTATGCGACTTATCATTCAACTGGATCTAGTAAAACCGACCAAGTTAGCTAGATGCCGGGATGGCTTTCCATATACTGATTTATATATCTAGACCAATAGGATCACAAATAATGACCTATCTTTACCTTTAGATTAGCGAGCTTAGTTGGACTGGCAGGTGACCCTTGGGATCAACGAGTACGTTCTTAATCAATTGGTAAAGACTTGGCCAGTGGATTACTAGTGTATAAATTGCCATTAAGCAGTAAGTAGGTAAAGTCTCTAAAGCTAAGGTTTAACATGATCACCATTGCTTTAATCCCTAAGATAGATTATAATAAGCAAATAAGATGCTTTATGCGGATGCGTTTAATTGTGACAAAATTCTGCGTGTCTAGGTCTTAGGAAGAAGTACCGACTAAGTCTTAGAATGATATGCCGCCCCGAGATAAACACTCATTGCACTAAATAAACAAACCAACGTTCTAAATGGATTAAGCATGGCTAATACAGTTTTCTTATATTTGGCTAGACCGCTCTTCTATCTTTTATTTATCTGATTGCGTGTGTAATTGTGTCTTAAATTGATCTAAGTTACCACCAAACCCGTGCTAGTCTCTTAGACTGAAAACCCTTATTATCCATTAGAATTATGATTAACATAGGTTTAGCATAGGTTTAACTTAGAATAACACTAACCTTGATTAGATTAGCTTAGTTTAGTTAACCAAAATATTAATAAGATAAAAGATTATTTCTCGCTCTTAGTGATCGACACCCTACTTACCACGAAACTCCATCTGATCGGGTACCCTGCCTATTAAAGTGTTGTTTTAGGTAAAGTCGGCAAAATATAAATTTAAAACTTGAACTATCTAAAATAAATCCTACACGACAATACATCAACATACTTGATGACATCAAATAACGTCTATTTTATAGCATCATTTATCCCATGTAATTAACCCATTTTGTATTATTATTGCAACGAATTGTTACTTAATCATTCATATTTGAGAATTGCAGTAATTATGGAGTACTTGGTGAATATTAGCAAAAGGCGCGCATTCTATAGCTTAAACGAAGATATTTTGAAGATTAATTTTCTGACAACCAATACGCCGTATCCATCAAGGAAGATACGACGTATCCGTTCCTGCACTCATCAAAGACCACAAAGGAAAATTGATCAATACGCCGTATCCAGTGAAGACCAATACACCGTATTGGAGATATAATATGTGAATATTCTGGAAGATATCAAACGTGGTCCCTACTCCAAGAAACCCCAATACGCCGTATCCAATACTTTGGATACGCCTTATCGACACCGACTCCAAACACTATAAATACAAAACTCAAAAACGAGTTTTAAGTGTGCTAAATCATATTCTCGATACCTAAACACAAAAGTCGATTTTCAAAGGAGAAAAAGAGCAGAAGACGTCTCACAACGCATTCCAATCCATAGGAGACAACGTGTAATTTCTTATACTTTTGTAATCGTTCAGTTATTGGTATCATTCGTTAACTCGGTTAGTTTACCTTGGCTAAGCCATTACTCTTGTATTAATTATGATGTTTGAAGGATAATACCTTCAGGTATTAGCCATTATTATGAAGATCTGAATGTTTGGTTTTGTTTAATTCTCGATTTCTTAATTTATCGTTGTATGCTTGTTTATGTTTATCAACTTATACTTGTTTACGTGCTTTTGTATGCGACCTATCATT
>BQNB010093472.1:11002-26360 GCA_026074375.1 Tanacetum coccineum | reverse complement strand
AAATGTTGGTTTTTAGACCTTGATAAACTGCATTGTGAAGTAAATTATGTATAATAAATAATTTAACTGCATCTGGCTGATGTAAGTTCAAGAAAAGGAATACATTAAGAAGATCGTACTTTGCTTCTTTTAGCAGCAAATATAGTTCCAATCTCCTCATTATCTGGACTCATGTCTTCAAGCATAACAAAAGTTATATCGGGCATCATCGATGGACCTAAAAACAAAATAAAATATATAACGCATAATTGTATACGTGCATGCAAATATTAGAACTTAACCTACAAAGTTTAAATATCAGTATACCATAGAATAACTCGAGTTGAGACAAATACTATAAACCATTGTAACATGACACAAATCTTTATAGTACCGACTTTTCATAGACAAAACAATACTTTTTGCCACTCAATTTTTTAGCATAATATGTAAATCAATGTACCAACATGCTTCTTCTTTTTCTTTTTTAGCCTGGTAAATGTTGGTTCCAGACCTTGATAAACTGCATTGTGAAGTAAATCTTGATTATAATCATCGATAGACCTAAAAACAAAATAAAATATATAGCGCATAATTGTATACGTGCATGCAAATATTAGAGATCTTATGCCAGGGATTTAGATTAGGGTTTTTCAGTTGGGTTTTTTTTAACAACAATTTTATTGAAACAAAACTAGCAAGAAGCTAGCAATTACACAGTGACAAGATTCGGGTTTTTAACCCAATCGTATACCATAGAATAACTCGAGTTGAGATAAATACTATAAACCATTGTAACATGACACAAATCTTTACAGTACCGACTTTTCATAAACAAAACAATACTTTTTGCCACTCAATTTTTTTAGCATAATATGTAAATCAATGTACCAACCTACTTCTTCTTTTCTTTTTCTTTTTTAGCCCGGTAAATGTTGGTTCTAGACCCCTTTTTTTGTGGAAAAACGCATAGTGAGTAAATCTTTGATTTACAATCATCGATGGACCTAAAACAAAATAAAAAATATAACTCATAATTGTATAACTTGCATGCCAAATATTAGAACTTAACCTACAAAGTTTTAAAGAATCAGTATCCCAAAAATAACACGAGATGATATAATACTAAAACCATTGTAACATGACTCAAATCTTTAACAGTACCGACTTTTCATAAACAAAACAATACTTTTTGCCACTCAATTTTTTTAGCATAATATGTAAATCAATGTACCAACCTACTTCTTCTTTTTTCTTTTTTAGCTCGGTAAATGTTGGTTCCAGACCTTAATAAACTGCACTGTGAAGTAAATCTTGATTATAATCATCGATAGACCTAAAACAAATAAAATATATAACGCATAATTGTATATGTGCATGCAAATATTAGAGATCTTATGCCAGGGATTTAGATTAGGGTTTTTCAGTTGGGTTTTTTTTAACAACAATTTTATTGAAACAAAACTAGCAAGAAGCTAGCAATTACACAGTGACAAGATTCGGGTTTTTAACCCAATCGTACCAACTAAACGACGCATTACATCTATACATACACCAATGAAAAGACATAGAAACTACATCATCAAAAAACAACGCCTGCGAAGGAGGTTTAGAATCAAAAATGAGGCTTATTAACAAACAAAAAGGAAGACCAGTAAAGTGCCAACCGACATGACATAGAAAACACCTTCGAACATCTGTTTATTGCATAGAAGAATCCGCAGTTCAACAAGCCAATTATACCAATCGGGGGGGGGTTTTATTATTCGACCTCAACATAAGGAACATCCCACAACGAGTGATCTTGCGAACAATTTGTCTAACCATGCAACAATAGAAATAACAAGTGTCTAGAACATCTCCACCCCATTATCACAAATAGCACACATAATGGATAACAATATCAATAACCTCTGCGAGAAACATTAACCGTATTGTGTTCGTTGTGAAAGAGAATCTTGACAATAACCATCCCAGCTATTGAACATTTGGATATGATTATTATTGTTTATTCTTCAAAAAAAGCGTGTATTAGATTTTCTATTTAGGGTTTTGTTAATATGGCTACAATTGATATGAATTAATGAATGTGTAGTGATTATATTATTATTTGATAAATGCAGAATATTTTCCTAATTTATCTCAAAGGAGAATTTTTTTTAAGCATTACATAGTTGTTTTTTAATTATCAATCACAACTTCTGGTTTGCTACATTGGTTGAGGTGCTTGTTTGTGAACTTGCAGACCCAGGTTCGAATCTTGCAAAAGACATATTTTTTATAAAAACATAAAAATTTCTAATATATAAAAAAAATTAAAAATGAAATTTATAAATAAATTAAAAAACGAAATTTAAAAAAATAAAAAAATAAAAAAAATGATGACATGGCACATTGACTTATGACGTGGCATTAAATGGTCAAATGCCTCCTGTTATATATAATGTAAAAAGATATATATATATATATATAGTGGCATTAAATGGTCAAATGCCTCCTGTTATATATAATGTAAAAAGATATATATAATATATATATATATATATATATATATATATATATATAAAATTATATAATATATATATATATATTATATATTAGAAAGCCCTTAGAATGAAAAGCAATGAAGTGATCTCACCACGGATTAAGTGGGCTAATATCAAAAAGTAGCGGTGGCATAAATGGTAAATATTGTAAAGTTCAAGGGAAAATCTGTAGCAATACAAATTACCCTTTTAAAAAAGAAAATACCATAACAATTGAAACGTCGTCATTTCACTTTTTATAACCTAGATCTGCCTTCATTTTTTCTCTAAATTTCACAAAGTTTCTCTCTAATTTCACAAACTAAAATCACACACTAAATTCACACACTGGATTCCCACACGAAGCCCAAGCAAATCGATATTGCATAACCATCGGTGAAGACAAACCATGATTGTTTTAAACCTCCCTGTAAGTTGATCTAAAAACCTTAAAATTATTACTACATCATTTTGTTAAATTTATTTTGCTAAAATCGTGTTGTATTTCTTTAGTGCAATTATAAAAATTAATAGTATAATTACTTGCTGTTAGTATTTAATTTATATAACTCTTGCGATTGGCGTAGTTTTTAGCAAATTAGTTTATGCTCGTTGTTGTTGTGTTCGACTGTTTGAAGTATATTAATGTATAATAGTGATAATGAGTTTTATACATTGTTGGAAGTATATAATCAGTTTTATACATTTGTTTGCTTTTGAAAAGTGTAGTCTTGTGTTTGTTTCTTAATATGCAAATAGTTATTAATAGTAATGCACTAATAACTTTTTATTTGTATTATGCTAAGTTAGGTTAACGTGCAGAGTGTTTAAAGCTTATGAAAAGTGTATGAATCGAGTTTGTTTTTAGTGATGCAGTTTTGAATATAAGAAGCAATGCATTAGTACATGTATATTGGGTAAGAATCTAATTATGTAACGCTCATGGTGTTTATAGCTTTGAAAAGTGTTTGTATGTGTGTTTTGTGTTTCTAGTGATGCAGTTGGTAAAAAGAAACTAATCAATAGTAACTTGTATAGCGGGTATGATCCTAATATAAGTAACAGCTCAAATGTAAAGATTAGCTTTTGAAAAAGTGGTATTTCATTTGTGTTTTGTTACTATTGATGCAATTGTTATAAAGAAATAATGCAGTAATAACTATTATTTGATTCATGAATTTAAGTTAGGTAATGATGCAAAGTTTTTTAGGCTTTTGAAAAGTTTATATGTGTGTGGTTTTGTTTCTATTGATAGCAGTAGTTATAAAAAGAAGTAATGACAGTAGTAACTTGTATAACGGGTATGAATCTAAGTTAGGTAACGCGCAAAGTATTTTAGCTTTTGAAAAGCGTATTTCTTTGTGTTTGTTTCTTATTGATGCAGTTGTTATAAAGAAGTAACGCAGTAATAACTTGTATTTATAGTATGAATCTATGTTAGGTAACGTGCAAAGTGTTTTAGCTTTTGAAAATTTTATGTCTATGTGTTTGTTTCTTAGTGATGCAGTTTTTATGTAGAAGTACTATTGTAGTAACTTGTATAGCGGGTATGAATCTAATTTAGGTAACGCGCACATAGTGTTTTAGCTTTTAAAAAGCTGGCATGATATTGTTTGGTTCCTTCAATGCATACCGTGACATGCGTTCTTGGTTTGGCTGGTCATGCGTCAAGAACTAAAAATGCAAGATAGATTGAAACATTAGGAGATAAGCCCGTCAAAAACATTAGCTCAACTGCAGTGTTCTCTGTGTCAAGTTCATTCGGATTCTCACTCACACTTGTTTTTTGTATGCATGTTCTCTTCGCAGGTCTGATCGATAATTAAGGTACATGCCAATATCGCTAATGTTTCGAGCTACTGGATGGATATTATGGATGGTTTAAAGGCTAGTGCTCACCAAAATATAACCGAAGTGTTATTGGACATGTTGTCCTTGCGGCAACGGTTTATTATATTTGGCAAAGCTATTCAAGAGGGGTTGTAAACCTGTAGAAAACTTAGTAGAGCTTATATACATAAATGTTCGGCTAAAACTATCAACTCTCAAGTTCAAACCAACAGCCAATGTATCACACATGAGGATTGCGTGAAAATTACCTAATGGAGAACTTCGCCAGCTTGAAGATGTGACTTAGGTTTTCCTTATTTCTATGTTCATGTTCAGTGGTAGTCTGAGATGTGATCTTTGTCTTGTTCTTTTGGGTCAGCTGCTTCTCTGCTACAAGTGGTACATTCTTATGCTTCTTGTTCTTTTGTTGGGGTCTGCTGCAAGTTTGTTTCAAGTTTTGCTGCAAGTTTGTTTCAAGTTTTTTTGCAAGTTTGCTGCAAGTCTGCTGCTCGCGGTCATCCTTCTAAAGATGAATTTTATTTAAGTTAAGTATATGGTCGTACGTATATAGTTGTGCTAGTGTTTGGTCAGGTCCATGGAAGTTCCTTTTGTTTTTGTGGGCCTGGTCTTCTTGTGGAATTCTTGTGTTATCTATATCCTAATGTTGTATTGTTATTTTGTTTCTAGGGTCCCTTTCACCTCAAAATATTTTGATTAGTTGTGGGGATGCAATGTATTGTATATTTTGTTTGGTTCTATATATAGTTACCTTTCTACAAAAAGATATCAATTATGAGGAAAAATGATTGTGAGTATTCATCAGTTAGATATGCTTAGAGGGAATTTAGTGTTTGTGTGCGCTTAAGCAAATAGCTTGTCATTTGTTGGCGTAGCGGCTTGTTTTTTAGATGTGGTATTAAGCCACATAAATTTGTAATTTTTGAGTTTGGTCTATAAATTTGTAAATGCTTAATAATAATTACTTTTGATTAGTGTTGATATCTGAATGAAGATAGATGCACTAAACTATAAACTGTGTTGCATTGAAAATACTAGTGCATCATAGTGTATGAAACTGGTGCATCATAATGTGTATATCAAGTGGATTATAATGATGAAAATTTACTGCATCATAATGTATATAAATCTATTGCATTACAATGTTATAAATGTTTTTAAAATTATACTGCATCACAGTGTTGTTCTACTGGATCGAAATGTCGTCATCTCACTACATTACAGTGTTATCATACTGTTGAATTACAATATAATTTTACTACACCACTATGTTAATTTAACTGCTTCAACTTTAGAATGTATACATCTTTGCATCATAATGTATAAAATCTAATGCATCACATTGTTATAAAATAGAGTGCATAATCAATGTCTACATCTTTTACATTAAAATGTTATTAACGTGCATCATCTTACTGAATTACAGTGTTATCATACTGATGAATAACAATATTAATTTAATTGCATCACTGCACTTCACATTAGAATGTGAATAATCTATTGCATCACAATGTATAAATCTACTGCATCACAATGTTATAAATATTGTGCATCATAATGTATAAATCTATTACATTAAAATGTTATTAAGTGCGTCACAATGTAAAAATCTGATGTATCACAATGCATAAATCTACTGCATTAAATTGTTATTTGATTGCATTAAATATGAATAGAAAAAAGATACCAAGGACACTTCAAGAACCTTTGAGATTCTAATGCTTTACAGTGATATTCTACTGCACACCGTATCCCTTTAACTTCTATGCATTTTAGTTTTTTTTGGTGTGCTTTTTGAAAACTGTTCACTACAAAGATGGACGGTAATTCTTCGTTCAATAAATTACCGGCACGATACACATTCCAACGATTTATGTAAATACATAATAAATTTGAAGCTCTATTTGTTTTTCGTGCTCTACATACTCCATCTCTATGAAAGGAAAATTGACAGATTAATGGATAGGCCGTACTCGTCATGTAAAGACTACGAACATTGCAATACTCTAGTGAAGATATACGTATACCAAACACTTGCAAATGTTCTCACCAATGACGTATGAACAAATTTCTTAACACTTAGTCGAATTCTTGCATTATAGATAAAACTCTCATCTGACTAGTTGAGTTTTATAATACATCACAATTATTTTTTACTTTTAGTTAATGTTTGTTGGAAACTATGTACTTTTTCTTTTAATGACCGGTCTTTGTTTACTACTTAAAAAGTTCGAACATCTCAGTTAAAAGCTATTGCATCGCAATGTATTTTGTTAGTGCATTACAGTTAAAAAAAGTTAGTACATCCCAGTTAAAAAAGTTACTGCATCACAATGTATTTTGTTGATGCATTACAGTTAAAAAAAGTTAGAAAAGCAGTTGTTCCTAAATTAGATAAAATATTTTAAAAAATATAGTGCATCACTATGTTAGTTTTACTGCATCACATTAGAATTGTACTGCATCACAGTGCTGTTCCACTGCATTGAAATGTCATCTTCTTACTGCATTACAGTGTTGTCATACTGTTGAATCACAATATAATTTTACTGCATCACTATGTTAATTTTAATGCATCACATTACAATGAATAATCTATTGCATCACAATGTATAAATCTACTGCATCACAATGTTATAAATATAGTGCATCATAATGTATAAATCTATTACATTAAAATGTTATTAAGTGCATCACAATGTAGAAATATGATGCATCACAATGCATAAATCTACTGCATTAAATTGTTATTTGGTTGCATTAAATATGAATAGAAAAAAGATACCGAGGACACTTCAAGAACAATGAGATTCTACTGCATTACAGTTAATATTCTACTGCATCACCTTTAACTTCCTACTGCATTATAGTTTTTTTTGTTTTGCTTTTTGAAAAAGTTTCACTACGAAGAATGGACGGTATTTTTCGTCAATAAACTACCAGCACGTAAATATCTCCAACGGTTTATGAAATACGTCATAAGATTTGGAAGTCCTTCTTGGTTTTTTCGAGCTCCTACGTACTCCATCTCTATGAAAGAAATTAGCAAGATTAATGGATAGCCGTACGTCAAGTAAAACTACCAACACTTGCAAAACTCTGGATAGACGTACATATACCAACACTTGCAAATGTTCTCACCAATGACGTATGAACAAATTTCTTAACACTTAGTCGAATTCTTGCGTTCTTAGGTAAACCTACTGACATAGTTATTTTATAATACATCACAATTATTTTTTACTTTTAGTTAATGTTTGTTGGAAACTATGTACTTTTTCTTTTAATGACCGGTCTTTGTTTACTACTTAAAAAGTTAGAACATCTCAGTTAAAAGCTATTGCATCGCAATGTATTTTGTTAGTGCATTACAGTTAAAAAAAGTTAGTACATCCCAGTTAAAAAAGTTACTGCATCACAATGTATTTTGTTGATGCATTACAGTTAAAAAAGTTAGAAAAGCAGTTGTTCCTAAATTAGCTAAAATATTTTAAAAATTATAGTGCATCACTATGTTAGTTTTACTGCATCACATTAGAATTGTACTGCATCACAGTGTTGTTCCAAAATGTTATTAACTGCATCATCTTACTGCATTACAGTGTTATCATATTGCTGAATCACAATATAATTTTACTGCATCACTACATCACATTAGAATGAATAATCTATTGCATCACAATGTATAAATCTACTGCATCACAATGTTATAAATATAGTGCATCATAATGTATAAATCTATTACATTAAAATGTTATTAACTGCATCATCTTACTGCATTACAGTGTTATCATACTGCTGAATCACAATATAACTTTACTGCATCACTATGTTAATTTTACTGCATCATAGTAGAATGAATAATCTATTGCATCACAATGTATAAATCTACTGCATCACATTGTTATAAATATAGTGCATCATAATGTATAAATCTATTACATTAAAATGTTAGTAACTGCATCACAATGTATAAATCTAATGCATCACAATGCATAAATCTACTGCATTAAATTATTATTTTACTGCATTAAATACGAATAGAAAAAAGATACCGAGGACACTTCAAGAACAATGAGATTCTATTGCATTACAATTAATATTCTACTGCATCATCTTTAACTTCCTACTGCATTATAGTTATTTTATAATACGTCACAATTATTTTTTACTTTTAGTTTATGTCTGTTGGAAACTAAGTACTTTTTCTTTTAATGACCAGTATTTGTTTACTACTTAAAAAGTTAGTACATCTCATTGAAAAAAGTTACTGCATCACAATGTATTTTGTTGATGCATTCCAGTTAGAAAAGTAGTTGTACCTAAATCAGCTAAAATATTTTAAAAATTATATTGCATCACTATGATAATTTTACTACATCACATTAGAATTATACTGCATCACAGTGTTGTTCTACTGCATCATAATGTCATCATATTACTGCATTACAGTGTTATCATACTGCTGAATCACAATATAATTTTACTGCATCACATTAGAATGCATAATCTAGTGAATTACAGTTAAAAAGTTAGTACATCTTAGTTTAAATTCAATTTTGTAAGTAAATTACAGTTAAAAAGTTAGTACATCTTAGTTGAAAAGTTACTGCATCAAAATGTATTTATATAGTGCATTACAGTTAAAAAGTTAGTACATCTCAGTTAAAAATTCTATTGCATCACATTGTAAAAGAAACTGATGCAGTAGATTTAACACTATGATGTACTAAAAAATATTCAACTTAAAAATATACTAAAACTTAGATAGATATACATTGAAGTTGCAACATATAGTTTTCTTTCTATATGTTTGGTTTTGTTTTTTGTTGCTTTGTAACCTTTGTCTCCTTGTTAGTTTTTCTTTTTTTGAACAATCCTTGTTAGTTTTTCAATGAAATAAACTATGCAAACTTGAAGAATTATTATTTTTTATTTTTTCAATTGAATGAAAAATAATGAATATGCAGGTTCATATATAGGTAAGTGTGGATGGAGACATGCAAAACATTCATAGAAAATAATAGTGATTAACCAAATCAAAGACAATGAAGTCAATGAAAGATACAGATAGAAATCGTCTTATTAAGTACCAATTAATGTTCATATAAAGGCATTAAAATGTAGCATGATTACATTGATCAACAAAAACCATTCCAAGGGATATCACAATCACGAGCAACATCACCTATGTTAAAGTATCGTTGTTTGTAGAAACAAAAACAACCTATGTGGTTTCGTAACGCTGTGCAACATTGAGAATTTGGTACTGTACTAGGATCACTAATTGCTTAAGAACACGCATTGATATCAAGAAGGTTGCACTATTTTTGTGAATGCACTTTGAGTGTAAGAAACATCAACATAATGTTAATAAAAACTAAAACACTACCAAACTTCATTGTAATTTAAAAAGAAGATCAGCTTATACGTTACTACTAAACTTTGGTGGGTTTCCTGCATCAATTTGCGTCATCCGTTGATGGTTCATATCAAACGAATTTCTATCATTAAAGCTAGCTTTTTCGAGCATGCACGTCTATTCCGTCGTTACGGCCGTGTGTGCATGTCTCAGCTGCCTTGTTGGATGACGACTTTCGGTGAAAGTTATAAGCTCCCTACCTTATATCATTCTTCATCCTAACCGCTGGTTAAACATGAACATGGATGTGTTCGGATTGTATATGTTTATTCCGTCATTACGGCCGTGTATGTACGATACAGCTGCCTTGTTGGTGTGGTACTTATGGTGAAAGACTGTTGAATGATCAAACCGTAAGCCTTCTTAACCCAATTTAACTTTTGACTTATTCTTCCTCAGCTTTAGCGGTAGAGATGTGTATCCTTGCCAAGCCTATGATACGAAGCTAATCACGACCGAGCAATTGAGCGTACTACTTAAATGTTGCACCCTAGATTAGTTGAGTGATCTGAGTGTTTTTATATTTCGTGAGGAGCTCGGTTATGTACAGGTGATTAGGACAAAACGATGCTTAAACAAAAAATTCTCAACTTCGGTTGGGACACATTTTCATAAACTGAAACTTTTCTAAAGTCTACTTGAGGACAAGTAGGATTCAAATGGGGGGATATTTGATGACATCAAATAACGTCACTTTATTATATCATTTATCCCATCTATTTTGCCCACTTTTATATAATTATTGCATTATTTGGTACTTAATTGCTTTAAAGTTGATAAATGCAGTAATTCAGGAGTGTTTTGTAAAGACAAGCTAAAAGGCGCATAATTTGGAGCTAAAACGAAGACATTTGAAGATTGCTAAAATTTCACCAATACGCCGTATCCAACTTAAGAGATACGGCGTATCTGCGCCAAGACTTCACAAGAAAATGCGTTTGACCAATTCCTAATACGGCGTATCCATGCTGTCTACATACGCCGTATCCATGAAGATAACTATTCGAAGATACAGTAAATCAAGTAAATTAGGAATGATATCAAAGATTTATTACGAACGTAGCGCGCACTCCAAGGAATCCAGCCCAATACGCCGTATCGACCTTGCTGGATACGGCGTATCGAGTCTTTTTCAGACACTATAAATAGAAGACTCAAAAACGAGTTTTCAGTGTGCAATATCATATTCTTTATACCATACTCACTAAAGACGAATCTTAGAAGAGAAGATCAACCACCAAGGTCAAGCATTGATCACGAATCCATAGAAGACATCGTGTAATTTTTACTCTCTTAATCGTTCGATTTTTATTGTTTGATTACGCTTGTATAATTACAATGGTTGTGGGCTAATACCCTCGGGTATTAGCCATCTTAATGAAAGTTCAATGTTTGGTTTGTTTCAAAATCGATTTCTTAATTTATCATTGATTGTTTAATTATGTTTATCACCTCATACTTGTTTATGTGTTTGAATATGCGACCTATCATTCAACTGGATCTAGTGATACGGACCAAGTAATCTAGATACCGGGATAGCTCTCCATATCGTGTTTCATATTACTGGACCAATAGGATCACAAATAACGTTCTGTCTTTGTCTTTTGATTGTGCTTAGTTGGGACTGGTTAGGCTGACGTTTTATGTTTCAGCAATCATGCTTCTTTTTTTTTTTCAATTTAACTGGATAAAAGGATTAGATAGTAAGTTCTACGATATATAAAAACACCGTTCAAACAATAAGGGGGGATATGATTCACGTTGGGCTAGGGTTTTTAAGTGATCACAAGTGCTTTATTCATCTAAGATAGATTAATAATTAAACTATATGATGCTTTTATGCGGTATGCGTTAATTATGCAGGATTAATAGTGTCTGTCTTAGGATGATGTCCCGCCTAAGTCTTAGAATATATTACGCTTCGAGATAGTAAATCATGGCACTAAAACAAACAAAACAGCATTGAACTAATTTAATAGGGTTTAATATGGTTTTATATCATTTGGCTTGTACTGCTGTTCTATCTTCTCAATCTTCTTCTTTTGTGTTTATGTGTACTGAATTGGTATATGTTTCAACCAAACATACTGTGCAGTCTATCAGGCTGAAAACCTATCAATTGACAACATACATAGAATAGGTTTAACAAGTAAATAGGACATAATTAAAATATGATTAGAATATATAGGATTAATATTCCACTCTTAGTGTTCGACACCCTACTTACCGCGAACTCCATCTTGACCGGGTACAATACTCGTTAACGTGTTGTTTTAGGTTTATCGGCTAAATATAAATTTAAAACTTGATAATCAAATAATTGACCCTTTACGACAGCACATCATTGATCCCACTTCAATAGATCGAATTCCTTAAGCTTGTATAAGGTTTAGTTATATCAGATAAATCTAACACAACTATAGTAGAAACTTTGAATGTATTAAAGATTATGCGGAATCTAATCTTTAATATTAAGAAGAACTATCAATGAAACAGTAATTATGTGAACATATAATTCAACAAACAATAGCTCCAATATAATAATACGAATACTCTCAAAGTATTAGGGTTACAAAGACCTTAAAGCTATGACAATTCTATGAATGACTCGTTGGTTTTTGGTTTTGGTACAACAATCTCTACGACCTAGGACCTCCTTTTATACACCAAGGAGTCCTAAACGGCTTACAATACTTTCCTAAGTAATATAATCTTCTAAACAAATAACTTATACATATCTTTTACCAAAATATCTCATACAAATCACATAAGCAGTACTAACTAACTCAGCAGTACTAACTTCTTCACTAGCAGCATTAACTCCTTCAGCAACATTAACTTTGTACTAACAGTAGTAACTTTTATACTAGCAGTAGTAACTACTTAGCAGTTTTTCTTCTAAGTCTTTGAGCAGTCTTAACTTCCACTAGCAGTAGTAACTTCCTTTAGTAGTAGTAACTTTGTACTGGCAGTTGTAACTTCACCAGCAGTCTTAAACACTTAGAATAATTTTCATTGAAATTCTCCAGCAGCACTAACTTTGACTGAGCAGCATTAACATCAATAAGAGCAGCAGTAATACTAACAGCATTAAGAAGACTTTTAATCCCAACAATCCTCCCCTAAACTTGACATTTATCTCCAAAATCATCAAGTTTCTCCATTAAAAGCTCCATAATCACCAGGAGGATGCTTCCAAACACTTCATTAATTCTTAAGCTGTTTTGTGAGAAGTTTAAGAAGCTGATATGCCATTTCACTGAAATAATCAACCTGAAGCTTCTTGTTCAACATATCTGTAATTGTAGATGGTATAAGGGGATATCTCTTCTCTACCAACATATGAATGTACACATGTTGCATCCTCAAAGAATGTACTCTACAGGAGTCATATAGCTTCCAATCCAACACTTTGTAATTATGTTGATTTTTCCATATTTGATCTTCAACATGTGGATCAAACATTGTCTTCAAATCTCCTCATAACAACAAATCTGAGTCTTCCACTGGTCTTGTTGACTCATATTTAGCTTTTACCAACTTGTACAAATCTTCTAAATCTTCCTTTCTAAAACTTTTAAGAATAATACTAAAGACTATATACATTTGAGACTTTCCATCAGCTCTCACTATTTGATAATAGCTTTTCTTTCCTTCTTTGTGGATCTTCCAGTCAACAATAGTTGGAGGCTTAGTAGCTAAAGGTATAGCATCAATTGCAACCTCTTCTTCATCTGGAATGACTTCCATTAGACTTTGAAGCTCTGTTGTGTCTTTATCCTCATCCACCTTCTGCTTCTTAGTACTCTCTTGTTCTAACTCTTCTCCTGCTCTCTTTGAACTACCTTCCACCAAGTCTGTTCTGAAGTCAACAAATGTATTCACCCTCTTGAAAGCTCTGTCAAACATCTTCTGAATAGAATCAAAAGATTTGTTCTTCAAGTCTTTGAGCTTCTTTCCTTCCATATTCTTCAGGTAAGTACACATGATTTTTCTTTGTTGAGCTTGGGTTGGTGGTTTGTTCCTCTTCTCTTCTGCACTTTTAGCAGCAAAGTGCTTTCTTCTTTGCTCTAAGAGTTGTTGAAATAATTTTGCCTTTTCTTCAACAGACAACTCTTCTTGCTCCTCTGCTTGCAGTCTTTGAGCCAATTCATGATCAGCCTCAATTTTAGCCTGAATATCATCCCATTCTTCAATCAAGGAAACATTGGTTTCATCCTTCTCCCTTGCAAGTCTCTCCTCTTCATCAAACTCAGCTTGTAATCTTTTAGCAGTTTCTTTATCAAGCTTGATTAGATCTTTCTTTTTCATAGTCTTTATAGGTTCAGGTTCTACCATTTTCCCTTTGCCTTTGTCCTGAACTTTTGTCTGTGATGGTTGTTGTGAAGATCTCGTTATTGTAGGTGTACCCAGCTCAATAATAACAATTCCTTTCCTTGGAGTTGGAATTGTAGCAGTTGTTGTTGTAGCAGCATTAACCTTTGTTGAAACGCTGGCAGCACTAACTAGTACACTTGGCTCTTTTATAACATCCCCTTTTACTTTGGGTTTTACACTTTTTAAAGCTGCAAGTGCTTGAGCCAAAGTAACTTCATCAATAGTTAAATTCACATCTTTAGCAGCAACTTCTTGTTCTACAAACACCTCATCACCAGTTAAAGCATCCACATCAAATATCTCATTATCAGCATCATCTTGAACATAATGTCTTCATCAGCATCAATAGCATTAATCCTCCTCCCCTGTTTGGATGCATCCTCACCTAAATCTTCTTCATCTTCAGAGGATTCTACCCTTCTAGACATACCAACTTTGTGTAACCTCTTCAGCCCATGAGTTCTTGACCTCTTTTTCTGTTCAAGCTTCTTGACCCTCCTATTCAAACTAGCAATTTCATTTTGTTGAGTGGTCTTTGTCTTCTCCAAATCAAGAACCCTTTGTTGTAAATTAGTACATAGTTCCATCAATTCCTTTAGTTTAAGACTATCCTCATCACTTTGAAGTGTATTACCTCTTGCGAGCAGTGAATCATTGGAATGTTTATATACATTCTCAAACCCAGTTTGAGCAATTGTATCCCCTATGGTTTCTTGGCACCTGGTAGCCCTCACCAAACTATAACCCAACTCCTTATGGACAACCTCATCTACAACAATGTTTGTAGGACCACTAGGCTGAGGTACTTGAGTGTCCTTTCTCTTAGGCTTCCTAGGTTTTTAAGTCTTTTGAGTTTGAATAGATGGTTAAATAATAGTGGGTGTGTGATGGGGATGAGTAGGAATTGCTGAACCTTCACTTAATTCTGCTTGGTTTTGTACCACCATTGTTGGAAACAAAGGTGTTACTCTTCCAGAAAAACCTTTTCCTACCCTTCTCATATTTCCAAAAATCTTCTTAGTGTGAGTGGGTGCATTATAAATTCTCATATGAGTTGGCAGCCCATCAAGTTGTTGATTCAAAAACACTTGTATAAACCTTGGATACATCAAAAACTTCTCAAACAAATTATCCAAGTTTCTAATCATACTTTTAAAAATGTATTTTGAAAAATTGAACTTCTGGTTTGTAGCTAAGCAAATAATTG
>BQNB010093472.1:0-10875 GCA_026074375.1 Tanacetum coccineum | reverse complement strand
CAAAAATCATATGGTATTCAACTCACCAATGTTTCATGTACTGAGAGTTGAAATGGTTTTTAGTCGACCATGGACATACACCTTTCTGGTGGCCAAAGGACTAGCTACTCCAGAGTTAATGGCTAACTGGTAAAGAGACATCAAATCCATTTAAAATTTTTAATGATTCACTTCTCACAGGAGTTAACAAACCTGGAAGTGATGAGAATAGACTGAAACTTTATGTTTTGATGTACAACATTGTCAATGGTGCTGATACAAAGGATTGCTGAAGAGCTTGTTGCTGCAAAGATACAAAGAGAAGACTTGAAGTGTTGCAGATCGAGAATGACTTGAAGAATTCTATTTACAACATCCTCAGAAAGTTAAAGAGTTTAAAGTAAAGATCAAGAATGTTTTGAAGAAACTTGAAGTTCACAAGTGAAGATCAAGTTAGGGGAGGATTGTTGGGAAATAGATTGTAACAGACTTAATACTGGTAGTATAACAGTTAAGTCTGGTAGTAATAGTTAGGTCTGTTAGTATTAAGTTAATACTGGCAGTACTAAGTTAGTACTGGTAGTCTTAGCAGTACTAAAGTTAGTACTGGTCATAGTTAATTCTGTTTATAGTTAAGTCTGTTTATGAAACAGAATAGTAATAGTTAGTAGTTATCTTAGAGATATCTTAGGAGATATCTTAGTAAAGGATATGCATTATCCTTTGATTCAAATTGTAAGCCCATTAGGGTTTCCATTGTGTATAAGAGGAACCCTAAGACACAGTGTTATTAACAACAACGATTTGAGAAATATATAGAAGCATAGAGCTTTATAGTAAATTAGTATTGTCGTTTCTTCTTTACTCTTGTGTTAAGATTCCGCATTAACATTTGAGTTTCATAGTTAGTGTCTCTCATATAGTTGATTTGGATTTATCCAAGTTATCTATAGTCTTACAAAGGCTAGTCAGATCCTAAACTAAGGACCTACACTCCCCATAAGTAATGGCCTGATGTATAATGAGCTTTTACCAGGAGGTGGCCAATATCTAAAAAAGGGAAAAAGTATATCAGTGCTTGGTGAGTTAAAGTCATAAATGAAGTATAATCAAAAGAGTGCCAAAAGTACTTGTTTTTCATTTTCTCGAAAGGCGTTTAAGATGGTGTTTGGGGTTTGCTAATTTTCAAGTAGTTCTTTTGTTGCTGTTGTCATGTACCTCTGCACTAAACACATGTCCTAATTTTCAGCTCATCCATTGGTAACAAATAGTAGTTGAACCTGCACACAGTAAGAAAACAGCTTTAGGTGATGACTCAAGGATCTATCACAGTTAAATATGAGTTCATGTAAAATTGCAACATAAGGTTGATGAATATATAAACAAAGCCTATTTGGAATATACCAAAAGCAAGCATAACACTGCAGTCAATTGAACTGAATCATCTGAATCAGCGAGCCAGACCAATATTACACCAAGAATCATCTGAATCATGCAAAACCACAGTTAAATATAAGTTCACGCCAATATATGCATAGATGGTATCTTCAAAAACACGTTAAAAAATAAGACCTTAAAAAGATGGTAGAACAATATGATTAGCTTATAAAAGTAAAATAATATAAGACATGCACGAGTTACTCGGCAGCAAGACGTGGAGGACCATAGGAGAATCATCTGATATCATCTGATACGTGTTGACACAAGGCATCAACTATCTCCTCCAATACCGTATCAGGCCCTTCACCACTGCATTTGAAAATATTAGCGAAAATAAAGTAAAAAGGTAAACTATTTTGGAAAGAAAGTACCCCGGACTTGCCTGTGACAAACAAACTCCAACTGGTCCACGCTGCAGCTTCTCTATGAAATCTCACAGGTTGATTCAAGTAACGACTTAAAATAACTGGTAGTGATAATTTCATAAATCGTGAATTCAAGTAGCAGTGATAACTGATAAGTTAAGTTTGTGGTTTTTGAGTATCCTATTGCGGGTTATAATTTATCTGATTAACTGTTAGAATATACCGAAAGCAAGCATAACATTGCAGTCAATTGTACCGAATCATCGAGCCAGGCCAATATTACACCAAGAATTACTTTTGTGTATGTGTGTGTGTTAATATGCATAGATGGTATCAGCAAAAAAAGCTAAAAAATAAGACCTCAAAAAGACTGATTCGTGGTATTAGAACCACTCAGAATGTCAAAGATGGTAAAACAATAAGATTTGCTTATAATTGAGTTACAGATATTAGCAATGTTCGCATGAGATAAGGGATTATCATATACCCAGTACGGTTATGCCCATGACTGCAATGAACCAGAATGCACTTCGTTGGGTTCTTATGCCGTTATAGAAATTGAGAAACCTATAGAAATTGAGAACTGTATGACAAATAAATTTAGTTCTTTCTACATGTAGCGACAAATAAAGCAATAAACAACAAAGTGACATCACGAATTCTTATGATTCGTTTACATAATTTGTTGCTTATAAAGTAACACTTAAGCGCATTATTTTCTTTTTTATCTTACTTTCTTTTGACAAACAGTTTATAACAAATATAGCCCATTGGCTATCTTTCCACCAAGATCCCTAAACGGTCTTGTGGTTACTTTTTATGTAAACAGCAACGGGAATACATAATTACTTATTTTTTGTCTTCAATGAGGGATGCTGGCACTTCTGAAGTATTGTGCACCGACAATTCCAAATGTGCTTGCCCTTTAGCAATCAGTTGCATATCGCCTACGATGGCAATGGAAACCATGTATGGTATATTGAAAACATTTATTTTTTAGAAATCAAAACACAAAACATTTATCAAAAATCGAATTTACTTAAATAACAATAATATATACAATATCAAAAGCACTAACCTGGAAATTAATAAAATAAAACATAATATATAGACAATAATCATCTGTAAATTAAATGTATCATAATAAAATTGAAATAAAAAGTGAATCAAACATCACTAACCTCAAAATGAATCGTTTGTTTAGATTGACTATAATCATAGTCATCTTGTGTTGCATAGGTTTCTTCTTGCTTCACAGATCTTGTTTTCATAAATTTATGGGTTGTTCTTGCTTCACCGGTCTAGGGTTAGGAATTTTATCCGATGATAAATTGATATTGGTTTGTTTGATTAGAGTTATGGATTCAAGAACTTGATTAGAGTTATGGATTCACAGAAATAGGGTTAATACTTGTTTGAAGGGGAGATGTTGCGGTAAAGGGTTGTATGGGTTTTAAAAAAAAAAATTAAAATGTCAATTAGTGGCTGTCAAATGTCATCCGTTGATTATTTTGTGGTTTTACACGTGGCATTTTTTAGGAATTTAGGGCCAAGATGAATTTATCAAAAACCTTCTTTTATATAGGTTATAGATTATAGATATATGTGGGCAAATTAGTTGAGAGTGGATAATATAAATATTAGATGATTTTTGGGCTAGTTATATCACAAGGGCATGTTAGATATAAAAATTAAAAAGAAAAAAAAAATAAACTCCGCTCACTTGGGTTGACTCGAACCCGAGTAAGACACAAAGATTAAACCCAAACCCGACCCTATTTAGAACTCGAGTTAGTCGGGTTGACCCTGATTGACCCGAATAAGATTATTGACTCGAGTGACCCGACCCGAATAGGCATATTCAGGTTCGGGTCGGGTCGGCTTTTTTGACGCCCCTAACGGTGTTTACCAGGCTAGGCAATAGGGACATGAATGTCTTCACGCGACTGGGAGAAAGGGAAAGAGACGTGCACTCACGTCTAGGACCCAAAAACACGCCCCGCAGTAGGCACGCAAGGGACCGAAGACGGGCCAGCACCGGAAGAGTTGCCGGAAACTCAGACCATAGGAGAAAGGAAGTAAGAAATCTTGTTCAAAGCTATGTTACATGCTCCAGTGAAAGATAGAGAGAGATCGAAATAGAATGGGACGCGGTTGACCGAGCAGACCGCATAAAACCCACTCAAACTGAAGAAACATATATCTCTGAAAGCGAGCATGATCAAGGTGGACACTATCCAAATCGAAAAAAACCAAAATCCACCACTGATAATGAAGACCTGTCTCAACCTTGGCTATGCGAAGAAACTGATCCATTTACCTTACGAATCCGTAATTTTGAATTCCCCAAAAGAATCCGCATGTCATGTAACATCAAGACATATGACGGATCGGGCGATCCAGAAGATCACCTTAAAATCTTCCAGACCACAGCTAAGATAGAAATGTGGGCTATGCCTAGATGGTGCCACATGTTCAACTTCACGCTGATAGGGGCCACCAGGTTTTGGTTCGATAAGCTTCCACCTGAATCCATAGACAGCTATGTAGCATTGCGGAAAGCATTCCTAGCAAACTTCTTACAACAAAAGAAGTACACCAAGGACCTTGTAGAGATCCACCATATTAAGCAAAGAGAAGGAGAATCCACAACTGGCTCTCAAACCCAGTCATGGTAAAAAAACACAACAACAGCTGGAGAATGTGCGTAGACTTCACATACCTAAACAAATCATGTCCCAAAGATTGCTACCCCTTTCCGGAAATCGATTGGAAGGTAGAGTCCCTCTGCGGATACCCTTTCAAGTGTTTTCTAGACGCTTACAAAGAGTATCACCAAATACAGATGGCAGAGGAAGATGAAGAAAAACATCCTTCCATATAAGCCAAGGAGTGTTCTGCTATACAAAGATGCCCTTCGGCCTCAAGAATGACAGAATGACATACCAACGACTTTTGGATAAAGCTTTCAAAAAACAGATAGGTCAGAACTTGGAAGTATATGTCAATGACCTGGTAATAAAGAGTCATCCTCAACAAGAAATCCTCCGAGATATTGAGGAAACTTTCCAAACCCTGAGAAGGATAAACATGAAACTGAATCCCAAAAAGTGCACCTTCAGAGCAGAAGAAGGGATGTTCCTAGGCCATGTTGTAAACATGAAGGAAATCAAAGCGTGCTCGGAAAAGGCAGAGGCGTTCATAAGATTACAATCCCCAAGGACGCTGAAGGAAGTACAAAGCCTCTACGAAAAGCTGGCAAGCCAGAACAGATTCTTATATAAATCCGCAGAAAAGTCATTACCTTCATTCAAAACTTTGAAGAACTGTATAAAGAAAAGTGATTTCCAATGGACATCGGATTGAAGCGGTTGTCGTAAAGACTTCAACATGAAGTTTTACAACTCCCTAGGCAGAGTACCTCATCGTTGTAGTGTAGTATAGGCAAGACTCGGGGGGTTGTTATCGTTCTCTAAGGGAATAGGTTGGGAAGGCTTGATCACGATCTAACAGAGGTCTACGGGGTTGAGAGAAGATTTTTTTGTATTTTTATTTTATAGAAAGCAAGTAAAATTATTGGTTTGAGAGGTTGATTTGTTTATCTAATTATAATCTAAATCTATTGGTGATAACTTTGTGATAAAAAGATGTATTTACTTAATCATGTACTACTCCTTAGATTGTTTCTCCTAATCATGTTGCTTTGTCACACTCGTGATGATCTGTGTAAGTATTTCCTAAGTCATGAACGAATTACACGAACCCGCCGTCTATTTAATATTTCGTTAAGGCAAGGCACGAGTAAGGTAGTATGAAGACTATTACAAGGCCCCTAAGAGTATATTAAATGCAATTGAAATATCTTAAGAGGGATCAACCATATTGGGGGTAAGGTAGTATGAAGACTGTTACCAGATGGTATCCTTTCTACACACTCACGTTTCCCTAGACGTCTATGCCAATTTAAAATTTATGGCTAGTTTCCATCACAAGAAACAACATTAAAAGGATCTACAATCTAAGTTTCATACAATAATAAGTAAATACAAAGGAGGGTTTAGCCTAGCATGTCATAAAGAAAGCAAGAACATAAATCAATCAAACAACACATAGACATATTGAATGATTGAAGATAAACAATCTTACTTCATTAAAAGATGGATTAAAGTCAATTAGAATAGGGTTTTGAGGCCCTAAGAACGGCCTAAAGTGTAACACCCCTAAAATCAGGTAGCAGCGGAATGGTAACAATGGGGTGCTACGTCAAAGTACAACAATCAAGATATAGGAAACGACCTTAAATGGACGTTTTAAGATAAGATTTCATTCGATGCCATAGCAAAATATTAGAGTTCATACATTAGGTCCCATATGTTTTAAAAGTCATAAACATTTCCACACGCGTTTTTAATTAAACAAAAGCTTCATACTACCAAAAGATGACTTAAGTTTTTATAGATAAAAGTTGCATCGAATTTAAATAAACACAGAATCCATCTTCATTGATATCCATCACGGCTCCCATCCAAGCTTATACCTTAGGACCTGAAATTAAACATGCTAAAAGTCAACACAAAGGTTGAGTGAATCCATAGGTTTGTCGGTAAAAGAGTGGACCACAAGATTTAAGTAATAGTAGACCATGAATCATATTCAGTAGTCCAAAAACAGGTATTATTGCACTAAGCTCATGACACCGAACCTTAACACGTAATAAGTAATCGTAATATATGCCCCACGCAGTAAAAAGGATGATGCCAAACAACCAACGTATTATTCAAATGTTAAATGCACCATGAGTCAACTTGTGACCCCAAAGAAAGGTGGGGATTGTCAGTCCCGATAGATCTATCCACAACACTCGCGCTTACTAATATAGCAACTCACGGTTCATGATAAAAGGGGACTTAGTGGCAAGGGTACTTAGGCAATAATATGATCACGAAATAGCATACAGTTTTAAAACACTTGTGTCCGTAGTAAAACAAGCATGTAATTCCACCCCGTAGAGTTTGTAAAACAAGTAGATAGAAATGGGGCTATGAACTCACCTCGAGTGAATGGTAATCAACAAGTATTCACAATAGAAAAATGCGTCACGAAGGAATCCGAAGGCAACCTAATCCAATATAGGTCGTATAAGTACTAAACACTTTGATTATTTATAGGTCGTATAGCTCATCATACTATCGTTCGGGCTATCATAATTAAGAGGTCATGTAGTGACGTATGAGGAGCTAGGACACTTTAAATCGTAAATCCAACAACTCGTCGATACGCCACCCCGAAGAGGCCTCATTATGAAACTCCCTAGTAATATAGTACTTTGATTAACTAATACCACATATAATTCTATATAGCTACATCACCATCTAATCGTTTTAGTGAAATCATATTTATAAAGTAAAAACGTTTATAAGTATACTTTAGTAAAACTGGCGTAACTTTCTCGTTTTAAGTCCGTTTCTTTCGTTTCTTACGTCCACGCCTTCGTATTAAGACGAGTTATCAAAATATAACATTTTCAAAATCTGAGTTTTCTGATGAATAGTGATTTTTACTGTTCATAACAGTTATATATTTATTTTTATAGATTTAGTTATCGTAAATCTCGTAAATGTCGTAACTTATTCGTTTTAACTCCGTTTTTAGCGATTCTTTCGAGCACGTCTTCGTATTTAAAAGTTTTATCGATTTATTGATGTTTTAAAAGTATAAGTTTCTGTGGTGAATAGTAACTTTTATAAAAATAGTTTTATAAAAGTATATATTTAACGTAAACTTGAAATCGTTGTATCTTTTTCGTTATAAATCGGTTTTTAATCGTCGTATCTTTTTTCGTTATATAAATCTGTTTTTTTGAGTTTCTTATCAATTTTGGAATCGTAATGAGTGTACTATAATTCTAATGTGATAAACCTACGTCTAAATACGAATCCACATCCCTTTTGAAATCTTTAGGTGTACTCATTTTTATAACTTGTTTTCTATACTTTTCAACTTAATAAATACCACAAGTTATCCAATACTTATTATATACTATGTCTTACAACTTAAACCAACATGTTAACATACTTATAATCTCATTATTCCATGATATTACCAATCACATATCATATGAAAAAGTGTACAAAATCATAATCACAAGTAAGTTATCCATTTAACATGTTTAAAACCCTAAATGGTGATTTAGTTATATAGAACATGTAAACACATAAAAATGATAAAAGTAAAGACATAAAGGTTTATAGATAACCTTATAGTGATAAATGATGATGAGAAATATAATCTAAACTCTTGTTTAGATTTTTAAACCAAGCTTGCAAGATTAGAAACCTTAATTTCCCAAGAAACCCTAATTTCACTTTCTTTGCTTCAACACTTGAAAATACTTAACCTAACCTTCAAACCATCTTAGTAGGTCTTAGATATATTGTGTGTACGCTTGTATAAGTGGTAGAAAAATTTGTATGGTTTGTGTGGGATGGGCTTTTTGAGCCATGGGTTTTGCCAAAAGAAAGAGAGAAAAGATGAAAATTTTCACTTAAGGAAATAAGCAAGTATGTGTTATGTATCTAGTCTAAGGCATTATATATCATCTTGACTATTAACAAGACCAAGACTCAAGGAAACATGGGGAGTAAAACATGGAAGTCTTATGGTCTTGGTTGGAAAAAGTAGGGAACATCCCATGGAAAAAGTAGGGAACATCCCATGGTTTTATGTATTGGGTATAAAAGTGGGTATTTGTTAAAGCGTAGAAAAGTTTTGGTTCTTTCGGGTATGCCTAAACGTATTAAATTGCGAAACGTAAACGTTTTACGCAATCAATAAAAATAAAATATAAAAAGTTGATTATTACTTTCGTAAAAGTAATATATTGATTGCTTGACGAAAACTTTAATTCGTTTGGTGTCCGTTTACGTTAATTGTTGTTTTTTAGTTTATGCGATTTTACTATATAATAAGAATTAAAAGTAAACGCGTATGAGAAAGAAAAAAAATAGTGAAATATATGACGTCGTAAATGACCTGAAAATACAAAATGTTACAGTCTCCTCCGGTTAGAAGAGCCTTGTCCTCAAGGCTCAGGTTGCAACACCTGAAGGAGGTACGGTTTCAGAGAAGAGATGCGGATATTTCTTTCGGAATTGGTCTTCACGCTCCCAGGTATACTCAGCTCCTTGCCGAGAGTTCCAACGAACTTTGACCAATGGGATTCTTCTTCGCTTTAGCTTCTTCACATCCCGCTCTACGATCTCAATAGGCTCTTCAACAAATCGCAGATTTTCAACTATCTCGATCTCATCCAAAGGTACTTGAACATCTGGCTCAGCCAAGCATTTCTTGAGGTTTGACACATGAAACGTGTCGTGGACACAGCTCGCGAATACTCATTTTTATCAGAAAAATGATTTGAAAAACAATGGCGCAAGTTTCGTGCGTTGAATCATTCGTTAAGCCGCTCAAATGAGTCCCGAACCAATATATTATAAAAGTTTCCCAAAACTTTCACTTTTGGTCCCTGTAAAATTTTACACAACTTACCCTAAACTATTAAAACTTATCATATTTTTTTTATAAGTTTTAATATATATATAAAAGTTTATATCTTTTTATTTCATTTTCATTCCATCTTTATAAACACACACTTCACCACTTATCTCTCTCTCTTCCCCAATGTTTCCGGCAGCCACCTGCCGCCGCCGGCCACCATGCCGCCGCCACCGGAAAAGTTTTCCGGCGGGTATTCCGGCCAAGACCAAATATACTCCTCATAGCCCGATCTACCCGATCCCCATAATCACTCGCCCTCACTCGCGGTCTCCTCCTCTCCCCTCCGGTTGTCTAAGGACCGTGTCCCCACCACCACTTGGTATCATCATTCATCACCATAACACCCACCACTATCATTTTCGGACTTTCACACTAATGGGGTGCGTTCGGAGGTTATAATAACAAAAAATCGGGTTGCGGTTTTTTTTTCCGGTTTTGTGGCTAAACAACACAAGGGTGTTGTTTCGGTGGCTTAGCAACAAGGGTGCGTGTGGTTTTGTTATAAGCACCAAAGAGGGTGCGTTGGGTTCGTGTCACAGCCGCAGGGTGCGTACGGGTCGGGTCTGTCTCAAACCAAAAAGGGTGCGTGCGGCTTTGTATAGGCACAAAAAGGGTGCGGCTGGTTTTGACAGAAGCACAAGGGTGCGGTCGGGGTGTCGGGTTAGGCTGTGGGACAGCCGGGGCGTCGGGTTGTTTGGGTTGGTTTGGGTTTGCAACAGAAATGGGTGGCAGCCACCCGAAAAGGGTGTGTTATTTGTTGTGGTTCCTGGGTCAGCAGCAGGGGTGTTTGTTTTTGGGTTATAACCGCCACAAAGGGTGGGTTTGTTTTGGCATCCACGCGCCAAAAGGGTGCGGTTGGTTTTGTATATTGCACCAAGGGTGCATTCGGTGTGGTTTTGCACCGACAAGGGGTGCGTTTGGGTCCGGGGCTGCAGCTAGGCTGCGTTTGGTTTGTCCTTACCAAAAGGGTGCGGTTGGATTTGTTATAACACCACAAACGGGCGTTTGGTTTCGGGACAGCCCAAGGGGGCGTTGGGTTCGATCTCAGCAGCAACATAGGGTATCAGTCGGGTCGAGTGCGTGTGTTTGGCTGTCAAACAGCCGGGACAGCCGGGGATTCGTTTGGTTTGATAATCAGACACAAAAAGGGTGCGTTTAATTTAAAAATATTCGATTATTTCGTTTATATTATAGATAAAAATATATATGTGATGAAATCTGTTTAAACTTGTGACGTCTAAGTAAAATGTGATATTATGTAATAATATTAAAACGGGAATTGATATTAATCTATAAGCCATAAGAGACACATTTTAGATAAGTTTCGAGTTAAAAACGGACATTGGCGCGTTTATATAACGGATAATTGTGAGCAGAAAACGAAACATGAGATTCGGGATTCGAGACTTTGAAAAGTCAGACTTTGGTTTACAAAATATAACAAATTATATTATAACGGACGTTTTGATATAAAACGGGACTTTTGACTCTCAATAACGAAGAAACTGGAGTGAAATCGGAATATACACTTTAA
>BQNB010093471.1:0-26361 GCA_026074375.1 Tanacetum coccineum | reverse complement strand
GCTTCTTCTTTCAAGCTGCTATCCGTTAAATCATCATACCATTCATAATCTTGGAAGTAGGTCATGTAACCAACTCGAACCATTCCTGGTAACTCTCCACCGTTACAAAATCCTTCATTATTTGAATTATAAGTGGGCCATTTAGCTTTCCCATTCTTGAAACAGAAAGGTTCGCAAATATGATCACATATTTCATATGATACTCCATTTTCAGACCATGGTTCATCAACTTTATTATTTCATTCGTTCATATAATCTTGAATTTTGTATCAATTTTAAGAAGATAATTGAACTCATTGAATTTTGTGAACAACGGTGTTTCATAGTCGAATAAGTTGGTTTCTATCCTGAAGATCTTAGCGAATTTATGTTCATCATTATTATTAGCTTTCTCAAGATCCAAAAATCCCTCATTAGTAAGTACTTCTTGATTAGCAACCTTTTTCAAAAAATACCATAAAGCATTCTTGGTGAATGGATCCATCATCATATGGTTAGCAAATTTTGAAGCCAACCATTTTTCAAACATAGTATTTCCAAAAAAATTTGTCAGTCAAATCCACCCAAGTAGTAATTGAGCCTTTAAATTCATCAAACCATTTGCTTGCATTTCCAACTAATGAGATTGTGAAAATAGTAAGCCTAAGTCGTTCATGATTTACATTGGGCAAGTCAATAGGGTCAACAATTTTAAGGAAGTATTTGATATGTTCGACCGCATCTTCTCCATTAGTTCCACTGAAGGCATTTTCGCGCAAATCATCAAGGAATCTTCCTTTTAATTCATAAGCAGCTTTACCATTAACCGTAATACTTGTGATCCCTGAATAGTAATTTTTTCAGTTTTCAGTCATGAATTCTTCCATGGTTGTTTTCGTCTTAATTTATGCCATTACCTCTACAATCTGTAACAAAGGCAAAAATATCAACAGGATACACGCAGAATTTGAATGCTTAAACGAAGAAAAACTCAAATACAAGAACTCACCGAGCACCTGTCCCACTGTTTTAGGGCCATAACTCGGTCATACGAACTCGTTTTATAGATGTTTTCAAAGCGCCACGGAAAGAGAATTCATTTATCTACAACTTTCATTTTTGGTGCAAGAGCTGAAAAAAAAAGTACGTCGCGCTTTGTCCAAAAGTGTGACGTACTTTTTACCCGAATTTATGGCACGCGTTGGCATTTATGATTTTGGAACCGACATAGGAAAGTGCGACGCACTTGGCCTCCGAACAGCCTATAAAAGCCCTCCTTTAGTTTTCATTTCTCACACATTCTCACACACAAACCCCCACTTCCTTTCTACTTCTTAGAAGCGGTGTTTTAGAGGATAAAGGCTTGAAAAAACCTTTGATCCAAACCACCCTTTGTAACACAATCATCACCACCATTAGAATCATAGTTAGAAGGTTTTCGTTGAAGGTTTTGTATTGAACATTCTTGGTTCATCAACATTTCAGTTTTGAACCATCAAAACATAATTGAAGTGTAATTCGAATCATAATCATAGTGAAGAATTGTTCATAGTTTCTGGATTTTGATTTGAATATAATAAAGTGTTCTTGGGAAATTCTTGTGAAATCACCATATTTTGCTCTTGGAATCGGTATAAACCTTGTTACTCTTTTGAATATAATCTTTATTTAATTCATGATGAATGTTATGTGTTTTGTTACTATGATTATGGAGTAGTAATCTTGTGTTTGTTTGGGCGAGTATGGATCATTGATATAGAGCTTTGATATGTTGTTTATTGAATTGGTAAAACATATTTTCATACAAGAAAGTGCCAAAAAGGGTCTTTTATATAAGTGTTTATAATCAATTCATTAAATAATTGTTAAATAATTATAAAGCCGAAATGAATTGTTGTTATTAATCAATATAATCAAAGTTAATATTTAATTGCCGAAAGATCTTTATAACTTAGTTGAACTCATTTTAATTCTCTAAACCTAAAAACTACAATCCTAAACACTTCTAATGCATAGTGCATCATTGCTAAACAAACATACTTTAATCATTTGCTGAAATACATCTCTTCGATTGCTTTCATTTTATAGTTTTCTTTATATGCTTTGTTTTTGTTAATTTGATAAGTGACAACATTTAGCCCTACACCTGAATTACAAACTGTGAAAACTTTAATTCCCCTGGATCGACCTGGACTTACCCAAAGAGATTATACTGCATACGTGGGTTAAAACTTTTTACCACGTTGTTTCCTCCATATAATATCCGTAATTTCAGTCTTATAAATATAAAGCTTTTGAAACACTCAAAGTTTTTTGGCGCCGCGCCGAGAATTTTGTTTATTAATTTCAGATTGTTTTGGGCTTGTTCTTGTGCATCTATACGTGTTTCATGTCAAAAATCCCCTAAAACAGTTAAAATTGTCTCTGTCTGCAAAGTACGCCGCACTTCTTTGAAGGTGCGTCGCACTTGCACTGTGACGTTTGTTATATTGCAATTTATAACCAAAGTGCATCGTTTCACACCAAAACCGTCGTACTTTGTCTTGTGACCTTTATAAATTTATCTACTGTTTGTAATACAAAATTTACAAGCTCGCCGTATCGTTTTCTAGCAAACGGAACCTAAAAATTCGTTTTTTTTCGGGAAGTACGTCGCACATTATAATTGTGCGCGGGTTTTCCTGAAAACCCAGGAAGTACGCCGTACTTTACCCAAGTACGCCGCACTTTCTGCAGAAATTTCACCAGCAGAATCTGTTTAAAAACTCAAAATCAAAACCAAAACCCAAACTCCTTTGTTAGGTTTTATAATCATCTGATTATATTACTTTGTAAATTTGCTCATATTTTGTTTATTCGAAAAAAATAAAAACTAAAAAAAACATTTAATTTCCAGAAAAGCCGACGCACTTTTCCTAAAGTACGCCGCACTCTATCCATCTGAAAAGAAAAAACAAATAACTTTTTATCTATTTATCCTTACTTTCTCTATATACTAAAAAAAACTAGAATATATCTAAAATATAAAAATATAAAAAAATATATAATATAAATGTCTTTTTGCAAAATATTTAACGTATGTATAAATCCACTATCTTTCGGAAAACAACTAGTAAGTCTAATATATAAATTAAATAAAAATTTAATAACTAGGACTTATAAGATTAAAACTATCCAAAAAGAAGTCGTCAAGATCGAACCACTCAAATCTTCAACTCAACATTCATTTGTTAATGAATTTGTTGTCATAAATACACTTAAAGAGGATGTCAAACCAAACAAATAATTCTCGATCCTGATGATCAACCCATATGGGAAAGTGCTAAGACTGTAGCACCGACTCCTAATTCTATCATTGCTCGACCCCATGTTGATGACAACTTTGTTATCAATAATACTCACTTAAATATGATTCGGGAAAATAAATTCGATGGTCAATTGTGGGCCGATCCGCATGACCACACCTGTGAGTTCCTCGCAATCTGCGACATGTTCAAATATGGTGAAACTCAAAGCGAAGCTGTTAAGCTTTTGATATTTCCTTTTTCCTTGTTCGATAAAGCTAAAACCTGGTTTAACGAACTTAATGAAGAGTCTATAACATCGTGGGAACAAATGAGAAGATTTTTTATAAATAGATTCTTTCCACCTTCGTTATTTAACTGTCTTTTACTTGAAATCAAAAGTTTCTCTCAACTCGCATGTGAAAGTCTAACCGACGCTTGGTTACGACTGAAGAACATGCTTCGAAAATGTCATGGGCACGATCTGACCAAAAGAGCTATTATCCAAATATTCTATCTTGGTCTAGACAAACCCACTCAAGGAATCCTGGACATAACTACTAGAGGAATCTTCCTCTACAAAAGTCCAAATCAGGCTTTTTAATTTCTTGAGGACAAAGTCCTTTTCAAACTTGATTGGTCCACTAAATCTCAAAATGATCATCATCAAGAATCTGTTGCTTTCGCCGATGTAAGTGATACTGATCGTAGTTAAATTCAACCCTTTAATTATATAAATATATAATAAATATATAAATAATAAGGCTAAAGTATTCCGAGAAGCTTTTAAAAGATTCGTTTCTATCCAAAACAAAATCCCTCAAAAATCTACCCGGGTCGTTTCCCAACGAGGTGTGAATTGAAAATCGAGAACGTTTGTGATCGCGCGTTTTGAATGGATTAAGATTTTTGGATTGGATTACTAATTCTACAATTAAAATGCAAAAACGATTAAAGAAAACCTAAAAACGAAAGCTAAAAATGATTTAAACCTAAAAACGAGAACGGGATCGAAACCCGTTCTTTAAAAAGTCAAAATTATGAAATTTTAAACCTACGAATGCAAATCTAATTTTCCTAGGTGCTAAATGAAAAAAGAAAATTTTCTAAAAAAGAAATATATTTTTTTGACTTTTTAATAATTTATTATGAATTAAAAACTGTTTTGAAAAGAAAAATTAATTAAAAATACTAAACTTAACGAGAAAAATCTGAAAAAATACAGAAAAGTACTTTGGAATGAGCAGATTCTATGAAAAATAAAATTGAGTTCCCAGCTTATAGCAAAATGTGGCTTATGGCTTAAATGGGAAAAACAAGTATAAGAATTAAAAGGTGCACAAACTAACCAGATGACCCTACTGGTGCCGCTGGTTAGTGTGTGTTGGGTCTGGGACTTGTGTGTGCTATAAGGGAGGTCCAGGGTTCGAATCCTAGGCCTTCCTTTTTGATAAAAACTTTTTTTTAGATTTTCTTTTTGCAAATTTGAAAAACTAGTTAAAATAAACAACTTTAAAAAAGTGAGTTTTTACAAAACTTAAAAATAAGCTTAAATAAGCAAACTAAAAGTTGACAGATTGGGCTATTTGTACTAAGGACCAAAAATGCTAAACTGTTTGGCCAATTTAGAACAAATAAGCTGGGCTAACAACTCAATAAGAAAAAACAGATAAACCCCTACCCCTAATAAGCTAATGCAACTAAGAATAAGCAAATAAAAACAGACAGATAAGCAAGAAAAGGCAAATAAGCTATAAGCTTAAAAATGGCAATCAACAGCCTAAGGGACAACTATTGGGCTTAATTTTAAGCTCTTTAGAGGAACCTTATGGCTACTTGGCTTATATGAGCTTAAAGCCTGGCTTAAGAGCTACTAAAATAAGTTTGAAACTCAAATATGCCAAGAAAAGGGCTTATCAAAGAATCTGGTTGCACTCAGCCTACATGTTTTGGTTTTTCAGTTTTAAAGGGGCTAAGTGCAGGCTTAAGAATGAGCTGGAAAATAAGATTTAAAATGAAAACTAAGTTAAAACAGATGGAATTCACCAACAAATGAGCTTATGCTCAAAATTTCAAATACTAAAAACTATTTTAACTAGCTGAAATTTGAAAATGAAAAAGGGACTTTTAAAACAAGAAAATGACTTAAAGATTTTAACAGATTTTGATCTAACAAAAAAGTAAATTACAAAGACTCCTAACTACTGAATTTGACACTTAAAAGCACACAAAAATAACTCTTAAAAACTAGTTTTGAAAACCAAATCAAATAAGCCATGTATCAACTGTTTTGGAACCCCAGTTTCAAAAACCAAGTAGGAAAAACTCAAAAACAAATTTTAAGACCTAAAAACCTTTCAAAACAGATTAAAATCAACTCAAATAAGGTTGTACAAGTTGGCCAAGTGACCCAATGGTTTAGAAAACCTGTTTTGACCCACTTTGGGTCTTAACCCAAACACCCCTTTAACTTTTCAAGTTCTATTTTAAAACTGATTTTGAAGGTTTTAAGCTAGGGTTTTTGAAAACAGACTATCAACTAACAATTTTAAGCAATAAGTAACAATAAAAACACAAAAATAAGCACTTGATTAAGCAAACTAGCTATAAGCAGTTTAAAGGGCAAATAAGACAGATATGAAACAAAACTTAATCAAATTACATCAAAGCAATAAAGAAGGACACATAAGCAATAAAACAGCAATAAAAGACAGAAATAAGCAGTAAATAAGCACAGCTACAGTAATAAGCAAAAAAGGAAAAAAATGAACTTACAAAAGTCCAAGCTTTTGGCAAGGGAATAAGCTCTCAAACAGCTTATAGACCAACCTATATGCTTCCCAAGAAGCTCTAACCCAAGGCCATCCAATTATACCTTGCTCCTTTTGCTTTAATAGTTTCCATTTTTTGTGATTTTTTGATTTTTTGACAAAAAAGAAAACAAGCTTTCAAATAAGTTTTGAATGACTCAAAAGCTTATACAACGGCTTATAAACAGTATCTAAATGACAAGTAAGCTTAAATGACAATAATTAAAGAAAAACAGTAAATTTCATTAACTTAAGAAAAGGTACAGTGCAAGTATTTAAAAGACAAATATTTAAATGACAATAAAAGTAAAGTACAATATTAAAATTGGTACAAATTGTTAATACAAAGAATGGACTTAACAAATTCGACAAAAAACTAATAGCTACAAATGTCCTCTATTTATACTAAAGCTTCCAAGTCTTGGTCATTCACTTGTGCTTGTTCTCTGAGAGGCTTTAAGCTGTGTTTGTTGTGTTAGGTAAAGTCCCAAAGCAATCTCACCATTAATCTTTCTTTATCCCCAAGTTCTATCATCACAGCCGTTGATCAATTTTTGTCCAATGATGTTTTAGGGGATTGCCAAGGTGGCACTTGCCCCATGTGAGTGAGAGTGATGGGTTTTTGTTTGAGGGGAACAGTGAACGAGGGTGAGAGTGACAGGGGAGGTTAAACAGTATCAATGGCGGAAAAATGGGTTGTTTTGGGTTTACAAGGTATAGGTTTGTGGAGTTGGCACAATCGGTCCCTCAATTTGTATTATTTGTTTTCATGGAAAGTCCTTTTGTAGTGTAAAGGTTTAAGGTTTAATAAGATTGGCCCTTGAAGTTATATACTTTGTTTGCACAGTTGGTCCTTGTGGTGGGATAAAACTTAACAGCCATTAGTTATTGGGCTGTTAAGTGTTAACAACAGTAAGGGTTTTGGGCCTTGTCTTGGATTTGGGCCGGGTAATGATAAAAGGGGTTTTTGGACTTTCATTTAGACTTTGGGCTTATATAATTGTAATTGTCTTCATATAATATTTAAATGGGCTGACCCAGCCCATTAGATGGGTACGGGTGGGCTCATTTAACATTTCTTCTGTTTCGGCTTTGACCTTTGACTTTTTACTTTGACGATTGACTTTGACTTTTGGACTTCATGCTTTTCCATTCCGTGCTCGGTTTTGTCGTTTTTGGCTTCGTTTTCCGTCCTTTTGTCGGATATCCGTTTCCTGCACAATATAAATGAAAACATACAAATACAATGTATTTTTGGTACATTTTTGGTCATTTAAGTCCGATTTTAATGGAAAATGGTATGTGTAATTAAGCACATACCAAAATCCCCCATACTAAAACATTGTCATGTCCTCACGCAATGCTATAAGTAAACACTTAAGAAAATTAAGACCCTTAATCCCCCTCGACTAATTACCTCGAAAAGTAGCTAAGTGTTCGTCGAGGGGAATGAAAGAATCAAAAGCTTTGAAAAGCCCCGTTTTGACCATTTTTTATATTTACACTAACTACCACTAATATTTTTGTATTTTTCATTTTTTTCTTTAACTAACTAACATGTTTGACTTTCGTTATTTTATAATTCTTAGGGATCATAGAACAAGACGCACTTTAATCCTAAAATGCCCATAAAGGATAAATTCATCGTTCCTGACTTTTCACTTATTCCAAACCAAGCTTAAAACGAAATCACCGTTAAATATAAGTTAAGATGCTAACACTACTCATATTTATAACTTGTGAACTTTTCACTCCCAATAATTATTTTATATGAGGTGAATGTGCCATTCCGAATTTCAACCATGGATCAACGTTTTGTAAAATTCTATGCTTCACGTTCTACCCGAGAATAATGAGTTTGAAGGCGAGATCATCCCATGTAGCGACTTTCGTCTCGGCACATCCCAACCTCGCGGCTAAGTGACCAGGCTTTTGACACCCCACAGAGACTAGTATCGGGACTCACGGACCTTCGGTTTTAAAAACTCCTAGGTTTCCCGTTTATACATAGCTTATTTAGAACAACCATACTACTTATTAATTACTACATAACTACCATACTACTACTACTACGATTATATTAGGATAAGCATGGGTCGCCACCCACGAAGCGCTTGTTTTAGGTCACTCAGCTTGACCCGATCCCCCCATACTTGAGCTTAAAAAAAAAAATAATATATTTTTATTTTTTTTAAGTCACCCATCTAGCTCTTCCTTTTAAGCTTATCAATCGCAAAAGCATACAACAATTTCCAAATTTTCTTTGAATGATAACATAACTTACACAAAACCTTTTGTAAATACCTCATTAAGAATTAAGTACAAACACGATCTCAACTAAAAAGCTTAGAAAAACTTAATGAAATGACTTATAAATGAGGATGAGCTTAAATGCATAAAAACATAAATATCAATCGCTCTAATAACTAAACACTGAAATTTTCATTAAAATTTTAAAAAGGTTACATAACTTTTTTGAAAATGTAAAGACAGAAATTCAAAGACAAGAAATCACAAATAAAACACTAAAGAATAAAATTAAAACTACACTACTCTACCTCCTCTTCTCTAACTTCTCTGTCTTCTTTTCTTTTATAGTTGTGCCCATTTGTGCTTCTTTGCTATTAGCTGAGAAGCCTTCCCAGCGCGCATCTTCTAAACCCTTCATTACTCAGCACCTCAAGCCAATTGATCCTAACCTTTCATCATTTGTCATTTTCCTTCAACCAATGGGGTTTGTAGGGATTGCCAAGGTATTTTGATGTTTTGTGGGAGTGGGTGAGGTTGTTATTAGTGATTAGGTGAGAGAGTTTTGCTGTTTGCTATAGAATAAACCGTGTGGGGGGGGTGGGTGGTAGAAGATGAAACAGTAATAAGGGGTTCAGGGTTCGCGGGTGAACAAGGGTTTATAAAGGTGTGCAAGGAATATCCATGGTAAAGGTTAGGTGATTGCAATTATGGTCCCTAAAACCAATATGATGCACATTGCAAGCATCGGTCGCCGTGTATTTTTCATCTTGTTCCGGAGTTAGGTGCGGGTTTGCACCGTTAGTCTTTGGACTAACATTGTTAGTCCCTTTAGGACTAACGATGTAAAAAGGGTAGAAGGTGTTTGGCTTAACCGCCCGTTAATGGGCTTTGGCCTAGTATCAGCTTTAATGGGCCGTAGGAGTTTATAAGGGTGTGGGCTTTTTTTTAAATTAAGTGTTTAATAGGTAAGTGAAGCCAGTAACACTGGGCCCTGACCAGAACATAGTGTGTACGAGGGCCCAATCACTTTTGGCAATTTAGGTTATTGATTTGGTTCGATGGTGAGTATTGGTTTAGGCTAATCAGTGAATTAGGCTTAAAAAAACAAAAGAGAAAAAAGTTTTGGTGTTTTAGAAAAAAAAATATAAACTCTTATCCAATGCCACTTCTCGGGTTGACTTAGACTTGATCTTGACCCCTTGACTTTTTGACTATAGGATTTGACTTTGACTTTTCCTTCACCTCTTTCCGTTCTCGTGCTTAGGTTTTGTCTTTTTGTAAGGCTTTGTTTTTGTCCATTTTCTTGGATATCCGTTTCCTGCACAAAACAAACAAAAGGCCCAAAAAAAAAACAAAAAAAAAAATACCCAATAAATACAATGTATTTTTGGTACGTTTTTGGTCCAATTACGCCCGTTTTTAATGGAGAAATGTGAATGTGTAATTAAGACACAAACTAGATACCAAAATCTCCCATACTAAGATATTCGGTGGCCTCCACGGCAATGCGGATACGTAAACACTTAAGAAAACTAAGAATCTCAATCCCCCTCAACTAATAACCTCGAAAAGTAGCTAAGTGTTCATCGAGGGAAATTAAAGAATCAATAGCTTCGAAAAGCCCCGTTTTTACCATTTTTAAATGTATTCACTTATTCCTAAACATATTTTGTTCTTTTCATTTTCTCATTTTATTTTACTTTTCCATATTAAAGCAAACTAACTAACAAGTTTGGACTTTCGTTATTTTTAAAACTTTAGGGATCATAGAACGAAATCATTTTTCATCCAAACACTGACCCCAAAAAGGCGCGCACAAACTCAACAGTTCCCACACAAAGGATCCTGACTTTTCACGTAAAACTATATCGCACCAAACCTAGCTTAAAACGAAATCACCGTTAAGTATTAGTTAATGAGCTTACACTACTCATATTTGCAACTTTTGAACTTTTCATTCCCCTACAATTATTATATCTTAGTTTAATGATGCCATTTAGAATTCAGGCATGGATCAACCGTTTTGCAAAATTCTATGCTTTCCTGTTCACCCGAGAATAAATGAGTTATGAAGGCGATATCATCCTAAGTTAGTGCGACTTTTCGTCTCGGCACATCCCAAACCTTTGCGGGTCTAGAGTGACCAGCTTTGACAACCACCACAAGACCTAGTATCGGACTCCACGGACTTTGTTATCAAAAACTCTTAGGCATCCCGTATATACATAGCATATTTAAAAACTCAAAATGAATAGTCAAAGTTTCAAAGCATATTTAAATTAACAAAAAGAGATTCTCTTTAAAAGAAAGGTATATGTGTTGATACATTTATAAATTCACACTTAATATTAAACAAATAACCAAGGAACAATTTAACCCACGACCTTTTTAGAAGGCAGCAACATTCGTTTTGAGCCGACAAGATCAAGCAAACTTGTTAATCAGCTCAGGATTTTTATTCTTACTATGGGCTTTCTTTAGAAGCTGTAACATCGGTTGTGAGCCGGCAAGATGCAACAAACTTTTATCAGCCCACAGTTTATTATTCTATAATTAATATACATATATATATTATTTTTTCATTTTTCATCATTTTTCATATATATATATATATATATATATCTAATTATTTTTAATATATTTTTTAAATTTTAAAATATAAAGAGAAGACGATACTTTTAAAAAATTTAAGTATAAATTTGAACCAAGACTAAAATTTTTGCTATTAACTACATAAAAATTGTTTGATTAAGTTAATATCAAAAAATAGCACGTATTATTAGTCCGGTTAGGAGCTTATGGGAGAAAAAGCCACAAATTACATACATGAGCTCTTAAGATTTCCAAATAATCCTTGTTTAGCATCCAACTCATACTTAACTCTATCATTTTTTGTTCTTCGCGAATTTCCGCGAATGCTTAGTCTAAAAGTTAAGGAACAAGCTAGAGCTCAACACGCTCGATCGAGTCAAAATTTATTCTTATTCTACCCAGCAGGAAAGTCAAAATTATGACAAAACACTTATTTTATTTTTGAAATTTTTTAAAATTTTTCATTTTTTTGAAATTTTGGTGGTAAAAACGGGATTACATGAAAACAACGGCTGCAGGCACAATCAAATCGATAGATCCCCCCTATACTAGAACTAAACATTGTCCTCAATGTTTTAAGAAGGGTCTCTACGTATATCCTAAGCCGTTTATTAGGTATGCTTAAAGATAAACGTTAGTCCGATTAGATTAGGAATATTGGGTTTCACCAAATGAATCCTGAGGATTTGAAGCACAGAGTGAAACAAGGACAAAACCATAATCAAGAGAGGCTTCAAAAAACATGGCATCCTGGACATACAACAAAAACCACAAAACACGAGAAATGGTAGAGGCGAGCCTCATCACAACACAAAACACTTATTACATTACTAACTGAACAAAGGATAAGCATGGGTTGCCACCCATGAAGCGCCTTGTTTTTGTTATCCGAGTCAGAAAGCCTCGGACTCGACCCCGACTTGTCATTGGTCCATGGGGGAGCAAAGTGGAAGATAAAATGCTCCCATCAGACTTTTAAATTCACGTGGTTGGATAAACAATTGAATTTCATGAAAAGTTCCACCTTCCGATGAGATATGACCCGGTATGACAAAGAATTGATAAATGGAGATGCGCCGGGGTCAAATGGTATCTCATTCCGTAAGAGAGAAGCATATGATGAGCCACTGGATACCGTGAGAAATGGAAAAAGATCCCATCAACATAAGAGAAGAGAAATCACTATAAAGAATGAAATTACAGATCTAGGTTGAAGGTGGGATGGGTTGGGGGTGCAAAACATTAGAGCCATGAACTCTTGGCTTCTCTTGTGGAAAAAATATCCCCAACCACATCCAAGCAGTAAATTCGCCCAGCTCAGGCTCAATCTTTAAAGCAGAAACAATCATAAACCTCCTGATGGATATATGATGTGAGCAAGTTCATCCTCGACTCCACATGATAAAAAGTCACCACCTAATCGGCATGAGGAAACGGACATGTCGATAAGATCAAAGATAAACAATCATGAAAAAAGAGAAATATCAGACTGAGTAGTGGAACTGTATGCCACTAACTTTTCTCTTCAATATGATCAGCATCGAGATAGAAAACTTCAAAACTTGGAAAAGATAAATCTGAAACGAGTAGTTGTACAAAACTGAGCCCACTTACTAATCTCTTCCAGATTAAAGCAAAAAGTTTCCAGAGTTCGATCAACGAAACTTAGCAATAGGCGCTGTCTAATCTCTCTACTCCAAGAAAAGCGGCACTAGAATGTGAGAGGAAGACTGGTTACAAAATCGGAAGATGGAGTCTAGTATTATCTTTTAATGCTTTGATGTTACAATAAAGAAGATTGACATTTCAACAATTTTTCACAAAAGAATATCGGTCTTTGAATGTTAGAATTAATACATGTCAATCCCTCCAACTTTCCGTGATAACAAACTCCACCAACGCTCTGACTGATGATCGCGATGCCATCACAACATAAATCGATATCCTGCACCTTAGGGAGGACCCGTGTCATCTACATGAAGTATAATCATCGTTTAAATCGACGACAAGCTTAAGAGTGTTCTATTGAAGGCTTCAAGATGGTTAGGATTGTTACAAAGATTCACATCACTACACACTGTCGGAATACCCTCGAACTCACTTGGGATCTAGGGACAAGTTCTCTCAACACTAAACTTTACTACTTCGACCCGAGATTCTGTTGCTGAATAGTGTCAAGATGCTCATTCCTCTATTTTGAAGAGATTCCCCACGGCTCCTCAGTTAATATAAAACGGAGTGTGACAGCAATGGTATCGTCCCTCTCATCATCGTAAGCATAATGAGAATCTACTAATATCGATCTTTACCTCTTGCTCCTTCTGCAATTCGCTGTATCTTCTTCCTTCTTTTGTATAGTAATTGACCAACCACAAACATATGATGTCATTTGCACCATAAGCGTATTTTGAGCTATGAGCAGCTCATTTTGACATTGAGAAGGCTATTAGAGCATATGAAGATTGGATGATTGACGGTATAATAATGCGGGATTGAAATTGGTCAAAAACCAAAAGAAATAGGATCAATAAGCAAGATTTTGCTCCTGCATGATAGTCTTCATTCATTGGTTGACATTTGGAATATTTCATAGGAGTCCCCCCTACAATTTTCACAACAACAAGAATATTGTTTGCTCAAGAAAATTTAGAAAATTTTGTGGAGGTTGGTTTTGCAAAACGTGGAGAATCGTTAGAAATAGTTTGGGAGTTGAAAAAGTGATTGTGGTTCCATTTCCAACAGTACAATAAAAACAAACTCCACATCATATTTCATTACAACTACAATTGTTGCACGTACCAAAAAGACATAGTGGTTGCAAACTTTGCAAATTTTTTGAATGAACACAGAAGGTTTTGATTGTTGCATGGTTCTGGATTAGAGATAATCCGAGATTTTGCGGTGACAATTGTAACCAATAATGAGCACCTTGATTCCCACAATACTTCACACGTACATCTAGACAAAGATATTATCGATCAAGACGAACGAAGTAGTTTTCAGATTAGTTGGACATACATCAGAAGACAATAAATCATAAATAGAAGATAATATGGTTGTAATCGTAACCTTGAACGTCACCAACTGACAAATCAACACACTAAAACACTAAAAAGTCAGAAAACCAAATCCAAATCCTCAAACCTCACATCTATCGTAACAAAACTACGAAACACATCAATGAAGGTCCAAAAACATAACCAACGAAACTAAAAAAGAATAAATACGTAACACGACAACTTGATCTTACAACAATAGACATTCGACAAAACATACATCAAACGTAATCCAAATTCCCACATTAATCATCACGAACAGTATCGCACAAACTAATCCCCACGACAACAAAATATTTAACCTAGATGGATTTTTCAACAAGTTTCAAAACAAACATCAAATACAATGAGCCCCAACAACCGAATCTAATCAACACGACACACATATTATTTGAATTATTTAATCTGATACGACTACACAGCCCCCAACACATGTCTACAAAACAACCCAATCCACGCACAAACTTACAAACAACAAATCACACAATATCAACCACCACCTTCACAGCACAAACACAACAAAACACACACATATTTTTGTTTGTTGGGGGGGGGGGGGGGGGGGGGGGGGGGAAAAACCCCCCAATCTAATGTTCTAAAAAACAGCGAGCAACAATCAGAACATCGACAACTGATCAACTATACACGACAACTAAAGCACAACAACACAAACAACTACAATCAACAATCATTAATTATACTTGAGATCAATATAAAGTATCCACACTCCGAACCAATATGTGACGATCAATTTTGGGAAACGGACTTTTCGGAAGAATTTTTACCGTAGTTCTTTATTGAAGACGAAATGGCTCTTAAAGGTGAACAAGACAAATGTTATTGTTGTCATTGGATGACTCGGAAGTGTTTAGAATAACGTTATCACAAGATGAGTATACCAACCCTTCATATCAAACACTTTCCGCACGAAACACAATGTCTACAATAAAACCATACAACCGGGTCCCCACAAGTTTGTCACCATTATGTGAGGGTGTATCGTTCACGAATGATCTTGTCTACGAGACCCACATTAGAACAACAATAGTCTGTAGTGTACAAAGCTCCCTAAATACGGCATTCTTTAATCGCGCTTCGCTGGGGGAATTTAAACGATAGCGAATGAGACGGCCTTAAGAAATTATTACGAATGATAGTGGGGTTAAGAAAAGTAATAAATGGATAGAGAAGAAGAAAAAGAAGATTATTTTTGGGTTTTTAGGTTTTTTAAACAATTCATTTTATTAAAGGACAAAATGAGATAAGACAACTTAAACCAATTAATCAACAAGCTTCACGGTAGCTCTTTAAAAGAAAAACGCACAAAGGAGCGGAGGAGCGGGAAAGCGCGAAGCTATTAAAAACCTTCTCCTTTCGGGTCGTAGTTCCTCGGAACAACCCTCCTTATACCCCTCTTGTAGTTTTTTTAATCAACTAAGGTTGAGCCGTACCATCGCAAGTGACCACAAAAGGCAAGTTTATAATCATTGATTACGGGAACTAAATATAGAAACTTATTATGATAATGCTTCAGTGGAAAGCATTATATTGATGATGAATTGTTTATCTTTATTTAGGATAATGTTTTTATTTTTTTGATTTTTCTTGTTTTTATATATTAATAAAAGAAAATGAAAAATATTTTTGTATTTTTATATTTTTATAAAAATAAAAAGAAAATATTCACAAACGAGAATGATAACTTCACGAGGAAGGGTCTTCAAGGCACAACAAACTTCAACTCGATGATCGTACACACCTCCCCGGCAACGGCGCCAAAAATTGACAATGATCTTTTCTTACTATATATAAATATAAATAAATATATAAATATATAATAAGTATTCTCAAAATATATCAATTATAGTATAGTATTACCGGAAGTATCGGTCTCTCACTTCGTTACCCACAAAGTTCAAAACCGGACCCGGGTCGTTCTTCCCAACGAGGCGTGAATTTAAAAATTGAGAATCGGTTTTCGGACAATGCTTCAATAATCAAAGATTTGATTTGGAATCTATTTCTACTAATAAAGTGCAAAAAATAACTAAAAGAAAGCAAACAAGAAAGGCAATTAAAGATACGGGCTAAAAACGTTAACGGGTATTAAAAATGCGTCCTAAAAAAAACTAAATTATCAAAATTTAAACCTAAAATGATTTTTTAACTTTTAATTAACCCTAAGAGACTAAAAAGTAAGATCAAAGAAAACTAGGCCAAAAACAAAGGTGATTTAAGCTTAAAAACACGAAAAACGTAAACGAAAGCAAATTTATTTTTTGCAATTTTAACCCTACAAAAACAAAATTTTAAATTTTTAACCCGATTCAAACCCGTTCTTTAAAAAACAAAATTTTAAAATTTTAACCCTACAAAAGCAAATTTATTTTTCCTAGGTCCTACATGATAAAAGAAAATTAAAAAAAAGAATTATATTTTTTTTGACTTTTATTTTATTTATTATGAATTAATTATTGTTTTAATGAAAATAAATTATAAAAAATATCAAACTAATTTATAAAAATCTAAAAAAATTACAAAAAATACTTTGACTTATGCTGATTCTAGGAAAAATACTAAGAGGTTGCCAGCTTATCTCAATAAGCTGGGAAAAAGCTCTAAAGGGTTGAAAGGAAAAAGGGGGAAAACCCCTTATATAATTAATTTTGCACAACTCTACCAGATGGCCCTACTGGTGCCGGTGGTAGAGTGTGTGTATGCTAAGGCTTTGGTTGAGAGGGGATGTCTCAGGTTCGAGCCTTGTGCTCACCCTTGAGACCTCTCTACTCCCATATATTTTTTTGCAAAACCTTTTAAAAGCAAAGTTGTTAAGGGCTTAAAAATAAGCACTTTTAAAACTTGGAATTATTTTTGAAAAGTTCTAAATAAGCCAGAAATTAAGCTTAAAGACGACAGTTTCACTTTTTTTACACTAAATCTAAAGGCACTAAACTGTTGGCTAAATTTTTAAACACAATAAGCTAACAAACAACTAACTAAGCTAAAACAGATGATTTACTATACCTAAAAAGCTAGTTTAAGCAAAATGAACAGGTTAAAATAAGCAGAAAATCAAAATAAGCAAATAAGCAAGGGGTGCTAAAACTGGTAGACCAACAGCCACAAGGGGAACTTTTAAGCTTAAATTTAAGCACCAAGATGGATCCTTATGGGCTTATGGCTTATATGAGCTTAAAGCTGGGCCAAGGGGCTTACTAAATCAGCAAAGAGTTTAAGGTTTGAAACTAGATTAAGCTATAAAAAGCTAATGGTAAGGGGGCTGTCACAATGAGTATGCCACTTTTGGATTTCTTTAAAGACAAAACCCTTATATGCAGGCCTAAAAATAAGTTACAAAATAAGCTTAAAAATTAAAAATAAGTTAAAACAGATAGAGATTGACCACTAATGAGCTTGTGCTCAAAAATTTAAAAGCTAAATACAAATTTTACTATCTGAGATTTGAAGGTTAAAAAGTGGCTTTTGAAACTAAAAATTAACTTAAAAAGAGTTGACAGATTTGAGCAAAACTAAAGCTAACCAAAAGGACTTTTACACTAATGCATTTGACACTTTAAAACAACACAAAAATTACTATTAAAGACTAGTTTTGAAGGCCTACTCAAATAGCTACTTCAAATCTGTCTTGTCATGACAGATTTGAGAGACTAGTTAGGAAAGACTCAAAACAACCCTTAAGACCTTAAAAATTGGAAAATCAGACAGAAAACAACTTAAAAATGCTTGTTAAAGAAAGCCAAATGACCCACAACTTTTTGAGAACAGTTTTGACCCACTTTGGGTCTTGACCCAAACACCCCTTTAGATTCCAAAAATTAATATTCAAACTAAAACAGAACAAAACATGCATCAAACTAAATTCAATAAGCATTATAAAGACAACTTAAGCATAAATAAGGCAGAAATAAGCATATCTAAGCAGTAATGAGCAAATGTCATAAAAATAAGCAACAATGGGAAATGAGACTGACCTTTGCCCTTTGCTCTAAACAAGGGCTTAAACGAAATTCCTAAAAGCTCTAACCTACCCGGCTTATTGAATAAGCAGCTATAAAATAACCCATAAGTTCTTCCTTTTTAAGCTTATCATCCAAAAGCTCAAAATTTCCAATTTTCTTTGAATGTAACAGTAACTTCACAAAACCTTTTGTAAAAACTTTAAATAAGTAAAACAGGTTCTAAAAGCTTAGAAAAACTTATAGAAATGACTTATAAATGAGGATGAGCTTAAATGCATAAAAACAGAATTTGCTTAAACATAAAACTGAAATTTTCATTAAAATTTTAAAAGGTTACAATACTTTGAAATGTAAAGACAAAAATTTAAAGACAAGAAATCACAAATTAAGACATTAAAAATAAAATTAAAACTACACTACTCTCCTCCTCTTCTCTATCTTCTCTGTTTTCTTTCTTTTATATGCTGCCCATTTGTGCTTCTTGTGCTAGTTTGCTGAGAGGCCTCAAAGCATCATCTAAACCCTTCATTAATCTTGCTGCCCAAGCCAATTGATCCTAGCCTTTCATCATTTGTCATTTTCCTTCAACCAATGGGGTTTGTAGGGATTGCCAAGGTGTTTTGGTGTTTTGTGGGAGTGGGGTGAGGTGGTGAGAGTAATGGGGTGAAGGTTTTTGGCTGTTTGCTACAGTGTCACGTGGGGGGGGGGGTAGAAGATGTACAGTACAAGGGGTTCAGGGTTTGGCGGGAAACAAGGGTTTAAGGGTGCAGGGTATATCAGGGTAAAGGTTTTGGTGATTGGCAATTATGGTCCCTGAACCTATATAGTGCAATTGCAAGCATCGTCCTTGTATTTTTCATCTTTGGTCCCTGGAGTTAGGTGAGGGTTTGCACCGTTAGTCCTTTTGGACTAACATTGTTAGTCCTTTAGGACTAACGGTGTAAAAGGGGTAGAAGGTTTTGGCTTAACGCCCGTTAAATAGGATTTGGGCCTAGTTTATGCAGTTTGGGCCGTGGTGGGTTATAAGGGTTGGGCTTTTGTTTTAATTAAGTTTAATAGGTAAGTGGGCAGACCTAGGCCCACTAGGTGGGTACGGGTGGGCCCATTTTTGGCAATTAGGTCTTCAGGTTCGGTTTTCGATGCTCTTTCCAATGCCACTTCTCGGGGTTGACTTTGACTTGATTTTGACCCTGTTGACTTTTTGACTTTAGGCTTTGACTTTAACTTTTCTTCACGCTCTTTCCGTTCTCGTGCTTGGTTTCGTCGTTTGTGGCTTTGTTTTTGTCCTTTTCTTGGATATCCGTTTTCTGTACAATACAAATGCAAAACATACAAATACAATGTTTTTTTGGTACTCTTTTGGTCAATTAAGTCCGTTTTTAATGGAAAATGGTATGTGTAATTAAGCACATACCAAGTAACAATAAAAACACAAAAATAAGCACTTGATTAAGCAAACTAGCTATAAGCAGTTTAAAGGGAAAATAAGACAGATATGAAACAAAACTTAATCAAATTACATCAAAGCAATAAAGAAGGACACATAAGCAATAAAACAACAATAAAAGACAGAAATAAGCAGTAAATAAGCACAGCTACAATAATAAGCAAAAAAGGAAAAAGTGAACTTACAAAAGTTCAAGCTTTTGGCAAGGGTATAAGCTCTCAAACAGCTTATATACCAACCTATATGCTTCCCAAGAAGCTCTAACCCAAGGCCATCCAAGATATACCTTGCTCCTTTTGCTTTGACAATTTCCCTTTTTTGTGATTTTTTGATTTTTTGACAGAAAAGAAAACAAGCTTTCAAATAAGTTTTGAATGACTCAAAAGCTTATACAAAGGCTTATAAACAGTATTTAAATGACAAGTAAGCTTAAATGACAATAATTAAAGAAAAACAGTAAATTTCATTAACTTAAGAAAAGGTACAGTGCAAGTATTTACAAGACAGATATTTAAATGACAATAAAAGTAAAGTGCAATATTAAAATTGGTACAAATTGTTAATACAAAGAATGGACTTAAAAAATTCGACAAAAAACTAATAGCTACAAATGTCCTCTGTTTATACTAAAGCTTCCAAGTCTTGGTCCTTCACTTGTGCTTGTTCTCTGAGAGGCTTTAAGCTGTGTTTGTTGGGTGAGGTAAAGTCCCAAAGCAATCTCACCATTAATCTTTCTTTGTCCCCAAGTTCTATCATCACAGCCGTTGATCAATTTTTGTCCAATGGTGTTTTAGGGGATTGCCAAGGTGGCACTTGCCCCATGTGAGTGAGAGTGATGGGTTTTTGTTTGAGGGGAACAGTGAACGAGGGTGAGAGTGACAGGGGAGGTTAAACAGTATCAATGGCGGGAAAATGGGTTGTTTTGGGTTTACAGGGTATAGGTTTGTGGAGTTGGCACAATTGGTCCCTCAATTTGTATTATTCGTTTTCATGGAAAGTCCTTTTGTGGTGTAAAGGTTTAAGGTTTAACAAGATTGGCCCTTGAAGTTATATACTTTGTTTGCACAGTTGGTCCTTGTGGTGGGATAAAACTTAACAGCCGTTAGTTATTGGGCTGTTAAGTGTTAACAACAGTAAAGGTTTTGGGCCTTGTCTTGGATTTGGGCCGGGTAATGATAAAAGGGGTTTTTGGACTTTCATTTAGACTTTGGGCTTATATAATTGTAATTGTCTTCATATAATATTTAAATGGGCTGACCCGACCTATTAGATGGGTACGGGTAGGCCCATTTAACATTTCTTCGGTTTCGGCTTTGACCTTTGACTTTTGACTTTGATGGTTGACTTCAATTTTTTTGTTCTTCGCGAATTTTCCGACGAATGCTTAGATCAAAAGGTTAAAGGAACAAGCTAGAGATTATTAATTTTTTGCTCAACACGCCTCCCAAAAAAAAAAAAAATAAAAAAAACTAAAAAAAAAAAAGTTTAAAAAAAAAAAAAAATAAAAAAAAAAAAAAAAAAATAATAAAAAAAAAAAAAAAAAAAAAAAAAAAAAAAAAAAAATAACAAAAAAAAAAAAAAAAAAAAAAAAAAAAAAAAATATGTAAAAAAAAAAAAAAAAAAAAAAAAAAAAAAAAAAAAAAAAAACAAAAAAAAAAAAAAAAAACAAAAAAAAAAAAAAAAGAAAATAAATAAATAAAAAAAAAAAAAATAAACTAAAAAAAATAAAAAAAAAAAAAAAAAAAAGATCCGAGGTCAAAATTTATTCTTATTCTACCCAGCAGGAAAGTCAAAATTATGACAAAACACTTATTTTCTTTTTGAAATTTTTTAAAATTTTTCATTTTTTTGAAATTTTGGTGGTAAAAACGGGATTACATGAAAACAATGGCTGCAGGCACAATCAAATCGATAGATCCCCCCTATACTAGAACTAAACATTGTCCTCAATGTTTTAAGAAGGGTCTCTACGTATATCCTAAGCCGTTTATTAGGTATGCTTAAAGATAAACGTTAGTCGATTAGATTAGGATATTGGGTTTCCCAAATGAAGCTGAGGATTTGAAGCTCGAGTGAACGAAGGACAAAACCATGAGCACGAGAGGCTTCAAAAATCCAGGCAATCCTGGACATACACAACAAAAACCACAAAACACGAGAAAGGTAGAGGCGAGCCTCATCACAACACAAAACACTTATTCATTACTACTACTAGGATAAGCATGGGTTGCCACCCACGAAGCGCCTTGTTTTTGTTAACCGAGTCACAAGCTCGACTCGACCCCGAATTCATTGGTCCATGGGGGAGCAAGTGGAAGATAAAATCTCCATCGGACTTTCATTCAAGTGGTTTGGATAAACATTGAATTTCATGAAAGTTCCACTCCGATGAGATATACCCGGCATAAAAGAATGATAAATGGAGATGCCGGGGTCAAAAATGGTATCTTCATTCCCACAGGAGAGAAGATATGGAGGAGCAACGGGATACGTGAGAAATGGAAGAAAGATCCATACAACATAAGCGAAGAGAGAATCACTAGAAAGAATGAAATTCAGATCTAGGTGAAGGGTGGGATGAGAGGGTAAAACATTAGGCACATGAACACTTGGTTCTCTTGTTGGAAAAATATCTCCCACCACATCCATAGTAAATTCGCCCAGCTCGGGCTCAATCTTAAAGCAGAAACAATCATACTCCGGTGGAGATATGATGTGAGCGAGTTCATCGGTGAAATCCTCATGATAATAGTCACTCCTATCGGCAGGAGGAAACGGATTGATCGATAGATCAAAGATGAATGAATCATATTTAGAAAGAGAAAAATCAGAATGAGTAGTGGTACTACCACTACTCTTCTCTTCAATATGATCGTCATAGAAAGCTTCATAATCCGGAAGAGAATAATCAGAACGAGTAGTGGTACTGCCACTACTAATCTCTTCCAAATCAAAGCAGAAAGTTTCAGGTTCGAGTAAAGAATTATCAAAGGTGTTAGTCTCCTCCAAGAAAAGGTTAAGAGGTGTGGAGGAAGACTTGGTCACGAAATCGAAAGATGGAGTGTGATTATCTTTTAATGCTTTGATCTTAGCAATCAGAAGATTGACATTTGACAATTTTTCACGAAGGATACCGTCTTTAATTGTTAGAAGAATATCATCATCAATCCCTCCAACTTCCGAGATAACAATCTCCACCACCTCTAAGCTGACGATCTCAGCATCGGGAGGTGACGCATATACATAATCGATATCCTCACCGTAGGGAGAATCGTCATCACTCGAAGAAGAATCATCGTTGGAATTGACGACAATCTCAGAGTGATCTTTGAAAGCTTCAAGAGGGGTAGGGTTATTACAAAAAGGCACATCACACACACCGTCGGAAATACCCTCGGACTCACTTGGGATTGGGACAAGCTCCTTAACACTAGACTTTATTACTTCGTCCGATTTCGTTGCCGGAATAGTGTCAAGATGCTCATCCTCCATTATGAGAGAGTCAACGGGCTCCTCGGTTGATAAAACGGGTGTGATTGCAATGATATAGTCCTCGTCATCATCATAGCAAATGGGAATCTTCCAATATCGATCTTTAGCCACTTGATCTTCCGTAATTCGCCTATCTTCATCCTTCTTTTGCATATATTGACCAACCATATCACATATGGATGTCATTTGCTCCATGATCTTATTTTGAGAATTTAGAAGCTCATTTTGAGCATTGAGAAGGCTATTTTGAGCATTGAAGATTGGATGATTGACAATATATTGCGAGGGTTGAAATTGGTCAAAACCAAAAGAATTAGGATCATAGCAAGAATTTTGCTCATTATAATAGTCGTCATTCATTGGTTGACATTGGTAAGTTTCATGAGGTTCCCCGTAATTTTCACAACAAGGATATTGTTGTTGAAAATTTTGAAAATTTTATGGAGGGTGGTTTGCAAAATTTGAAGAATCGTTTAGGAGAGTACGGAGTTGAAAAATTGATTTGTGTTCCATTTCCAACAGTACAATAAGAACAAACTCCATCATATTCATTACAACCACATTGTTGGCACATACCCAAAAGACATTATTGTTGCAAACTTTGCAAATTTTGTAGGATCTCATTAAGGTTTTGATTGTAGCATGGTTCCGGATTAGAGATAATCAGAATTTGCGGTGGACAATTGTAACCATAATGAGCACCTTTCCCACAAGACTTACAAGTACATCGTTGACAAAAGATATCGTCTAACGAATCCCCACACTCGTAACAACAATGGTGGTCAATATGTGGAGGACTTTGATTGAAGACGAATGGCTCTTGAGGTGCACTAACAATGTTAGTGTTGTCATTGGATGACTCGGAAGTGTTTAGAATTTTGTTTTCATCATGAATTGTATACCAACCTTCATTCAAAAACTTTCGCACAAAAGCACAAGGTCGACAATATAGACCATCAACCGGGTTTCCACAAGTTGCACAATTCTGAGGGGGTCGTTCATGAATGATCTTGTCTACGAGACTCCCTTTAGAACAACAATAGTCTGTAGTGTACAAAGCTCCACAAGACGAGCATTCTTTAATCGTGTAAAGGGGATTTAAATAATAGTCGAATAACGCCATAAGAATTAAACAATATTGAAGGTTAAGAAAAGAATTAAATGGATAAAAAGATAAAGAAGATTATTTTTGAAGAATTAAACAAAATAAGAGGATAAAGGAGAATATTTTTTATAATTTTTTTTAAAGATAATAAAAATAAATATTTTTTTTCATTTTTTTTAATATTTATAAAAAGAAAAAGAAAAAAAATAAAATAAGAAGGAAAATATTTTTGAATTTTTGAATTTTTATTTTTAATCCGAAGCGATTTAAAAGCGTTCTCCCTTTTTGGGTCGTAGTTTCTCGGAACAACTCGCCTTATACCCCTCTTAGAGTTTGTTAATCAATTAAAGGTGAGCCATACTTGGCAAGTGACACAAAGGCAAGTTTTGGAATCTTTTGTTCGGGAACTTATTATGATAAGCTTTATTGAAAGCATTAATTGATGATGAATTGTTTATCTTTATTTAGGACAATGTTTTTATATTTTTGGTGTTTCTTGTTTTTATATATATACACAATAAAAGAAAATAAAAATATTTTTGTATTTTTTTGGTTTTTATAAAGAAAATAAAATATTCACAAACGAAAACGATAACTTCACGAGGAAGGGTCTTCAAGGCACAACAAACTTCAACTCGATAATCGTCTCACGGCCTCCCCGTACTTATATTATTTTGATTTTGAAGTTTTCTTACTATATAAATATAATATATATAATAAGTATTCTCAAAATATATATAGTATAGTATTCCGGAAGTATCGGTTTCTTACTTCGTTATCCACAAAGTTTAAAACCGGACCTGGGTCGTTCTTCCCGACGAGGCGTGAATTTGAAAATCGAGAATCGGTTTGTGAATTTATGCTTGAATGATCAAAGATTTTGATTTGGTTTCTAAATCTACTAAAAGGAAAAGCATATAAAAGGGAATGCTAAACTAGAGTGAAAGAGCACAATTAAATTCAATTGACAATTAAAAACTAAAATTATGAATTAAAGAAATCTACACTAAGCATGGTAAAAATTAAAACATATTATAAAACGATAAAATAAAATTACACTAATATATTGAAAAAGGATAGAAAATGAGACCGAATCGAAGAGCCGCAATTAAACGAATAACACCCGATTTATTTAGCTAAAACAAATAATCAAATTCGGTCTAGCTAAATAAACCCTTAAGCTCCTCGCCTCATGAGTTGACCGGTACCAAAAACAAAACATAAAACAAATCTGTTATGTAAAAAAAACATTTCATAACACAAATGCAATTAAACACTCTGTTACTATTTTACTACTCGAATTCAACATTGATGAAACCAAATGAGGCCCAAGTTATTTTGGCCCAACACACCATACGCAGCCCAATTATCAAACTAGTAACGTGGCCCAACTAAAACCTTGACAAACCAAATGCTACCAAACGAGGCACAGATTGTGTCCCAAAATTGCAACTCACGGCTCAATTTCAATAAACCAAACGCATCATATTTTATTGTCTAAGAGCAGGTCTAATTTGTATCACTAATTAAGCTAGAACAAATGAGCCAGACTTAGTAATAAGCTTTGCCGAATAAACTATGAAAATCAATAGATCTATTTATCAAATAAGCATGAGTAAGCAATTTAAAAACAACAAGTTCTAACTAAAACTAAACGAGCTCAATTTGAATAAGCACCAGAAATTCTTAGAAAAGTGAAATAAGCAATTATCGAAACTAATAAGAAATCTAACCTTATAAACTAAGCAACGAGATCTACATGAGCCACGAATTAAGCACGAGCAATTTTGAGATCTAAAACTTATACTACTTAATAAGCTAATATTAAAAACGAAGCAAGCTAAAAACGGAATCAATAAGCAATCGAAAGCAGCAACGATTAAGCCAAAAGCACATGAACGGATTAATTCAACACTAATTTGCAAATAAACTAATGAAAACTTCGATCTAGCAATATAAGCTCAAATGAAATGCAATAAGCTATTTAGAAGCTTATATTATCTGAAAATAAGAGCTTCTAATAAATCTAAAACTAATTAAGAACGACAATAAGCCAGATCTGAACTTATTAGAGCTTATTATATCAAAAAGTGCTTAAAAACTCTTGAGAATGAATCGAAAGAGCTTTGAGAGCTTATAGGAGTCATTATCTAGGCCTTTAAGAACTTTTGATAATAATAAACCGAGAGAATAAGCACGAAAAACAGTTTATACAATAAGCTAGCACGAAAAGAAAGCTAAATGACCGAATAAGCAAAAGAATAAGCAAACCGAGATTTTTAATAAACTTCAAACCATTCTTAATATAATATCCCAATAAGCTTGCAAAATATTCTTGATACAATAAGCCAAAAGTGAGAAATAAG
>BQNB010093470.1:0-26361 GCA_026074375.1 Tanacetum coccineum | reverse complement strand
ATATTAAGATTATAGGATTGATATATTGAGGTTGTGGTCATAAGCTCTAAGTTCTTAGGCTTTAATAGCTTGATTCTCTTTTAAGCTGCTTTTGTTGCTATAAATGATCTTTTCTAGTGTGTTAATGGCATTGGAAACATAGCATTAAGGACTGCACCATTTAAAATTGAGTATTGGATCTAGTTCCTGCCAACTGCACCAGCAGTTTTATAGTGCAAACAACCTTTTTCTTGCTTAATTTTCAATAGGTAAAAAATGTTTTTAGCTTTTGGAATTTTGTGCACAAGTAGATTATAGGCTAAAGTAGATATGTTAGGGCTTATTTTTGTTTAAAAATCTTATTTAGTTATCTGTTTTATAGCCTGCATTTTAGTTCCCATCTTTTCATAAAAACCAAAAAAATAGGGTATTTTGCATAAACAGCTTTTTCAATTAGATTTTTCTCAGCTTAAATGAAGTTCAAAATACTTTTTGAGAACTGTTTTAAGTAGTCTTTAGGATAAGCTCTAAGTAGGTATAAGCTGTTTTGCTTAAGGTTCTTGTTAGTTAGCTTAATTTTAAGCTCAAAGTCTGCCTAGGGTCTGTTTGGTTTGTAGTTTTCATATTAAAGCTTATTTGGATTTTCAGCTCATATTTTGCTTTCTTTTACTTATTTCTTTCTAAACCTGCTTATTAGGTTTGTCTTAGGTTAGTAGTAGCTTATTTTGTCCTTGCCTTAGCTTATTTCTACTTGTTAAGTTCTAAAATTTTATAAAAAACCAAAAAGAAGTAGTTAAGGATTTCTGTTTTAAAAAGCCTCTTTTCAACTTTTAGAAAAGTTTCTTTCACAAAAGTTGTTAGTTTCTAGCTTATTTACAACTTTGTTTTTATAAGTTTTCAAAAAAAAAGAAAAAAAAGGGAAGATGGAAATCGGGGGTGAGCAAGGCTCGAACCCCCGACCTCAACATCCTCAACCTTTATAAACACCTCATACCACACACCTCTAACCAACGTGCCCTGGGGTCTTTTTCGTTATAGATTCACAAGATTTATTATTTGTATACGTTTTTGCCTTTTTAGCTTAATAAGCTGTTTTGGCTTATTACACAGCTTATTCGATAAGCTGTGTAACCAAGCTTATTTTTCCTAGGTCCCTCTTAGTTTAACTAATTTTCTTTAATTTTTCCAGGATTTTTATATTTAGTTTAGTATTTTTAAACATTTATTTTTGTTAAAAACTTTAAAAAATCATAAAAAAATAGTAAAATAATCAAAAAAATATAATTCTTTTTTAGAAATTTTTTTTATCATAAAGTTTCTTGGAAAATTAGTTTTGCTTTCGTAGGGTTTAATTTGCAAAATTTCAATTTTTAAAGAACGGGATTTGTTCCCGTTCACGTTTTTCGTGTTCTTAAGCTCATTTCAATTCCGTTTTGTCTTAGTTTTCTTTAAACTTACTTTTTAGTCAATTAGAGTCTATGAAAAGAGAAAATTTTATATTAGGTTTAATTTTGGAAATTTAGGGTTTTTAACTGCCGTTTAAGGTTCCTGTTTTGCGTTTTTAGCTAAAGTTTAATTTCCCGTTATTAAAGTTAGGTTTAATTGTCATTTAATTTGCTCTATTTTAGGATTTTAGAAAACAAATCATCTTCAAACCAATTCAAATCATTGTCCAAACAACAAACGTGGTTTCAATTTCATAAATTATTGGGGAATAACGACCCGTGAATCATACTTCCCGGTTAATATACGTATTATTATATATAATTGTGAAGTTTCTCCTTACTACCTTTGTCCTCAAGGGTAGTTTGGTAATTTTCTATACTTATATATTATTTTACTGCAATCAAGGATCGTACTCGGTTTTGAAAACAATTTGTTTTGAAAACTAGAGCCATGTGGCTCTGATACCAATTGTGGAAAACGTAGAGGGGGGTGAATATGTTACCATTTAAAATCTTAAAACTTTTGTATCAAATACCCGATCAAACCTGACTTAATATAAAAAGTACCAAATATATTCTATGACTATATGAATAATAGAAAACATAGAATAAGCAAGTAGTCACAACACAAGCATAAACATCAAGTAAAGAGATAGCGATATGTAAAATAGAAAGCAAATCAAACACGATGATTTATAGTGGTTTGGTAACGGAGCTCCTCTCCGCCCTACTCCACTCCCCGAGTACCCAACTCGAGAGTTACTTCACTAGATCAACAAGCTCCCTTCTCGGCGAAGTTAACCTTACACAATGTCGCTTACACTTTTTCTGGTACAAAGCTAAATACCGATTCCTAGATAAAGGTAGAACCAACCCATCGTCGCTTACACTTTATCCGGTACAAAGCTAAATACCGGGTTCTTACACATAGGGTAGAACCAACCCAAACCCGTTATGTTTTATGGCCCAACATAACAAACCTTGTGTTTTATAGCACAAATATATAAACCATTTAATCTAATTGGCGATACAAGATAATGATGTTATTACAATGATGATCCAAGATAATGTGATTAATGGATTTAAATGACTAATTTAAATGTACTTCCATTGATGGGAAGCCTTCAAATGGATGAAGATGATGAGATCTTTAATCTTGTAGATCTTCATATGTATATGCTTTGTGATGGATGGAAATGGCAAGATCTCTAAGGCTTGCTTTGGTGGATGTAGATGGCAAGATCTCGATGCTTGATATGGTGGATCATTTCGGGTGTATGCTTACAACAAAAATGTGAGTTAGATGCATTATGATCATGAGGTTTTATGGATGCATTCCTACAGATCTAGATGTGTAAAAAATGGTGGAGAAAGTGTGTTTGAAGTGATGAAAAACGGATTGGAAAGGCTCCTCTATTTATAGGCAAAAGCTGATTTTGCCGGTTCCCTTACAATGGAACCGACCTTTGTAAATCTAAGGAAACTGGCATCCTAAAAGGTAACCGGCTACTGTTTACCGGATCCATAGGTTCCTTTTCCAAAATGGAACTGGCCAGTGTATTGTAATAGAATCGGCTGACTGACACAAGATACAAATTTTAGCTAGAAAATCTTTTGTAATCTTTGAGAGATTTTTCATGATTTAGATGATGTAATGCATGATGTAAAAATCATTTTGTATTTGATTTTTCCTTAGTTAACTTGGTATATTTTACAAAATATGTAAGTAACTTGTGTTTTATAAAAATATGCAAAGTGCAAGTAAATATGGTTAGCTTGCAAATATGAAATGTGTAAGTAATTCTCACTTAGTTACTTACAAAAATGTATAAGTAACTTTGTTATATTACTTAAAAAATAAAATTTGCAAGTTAACTATTGTATAGTTGCTACAAATAAAATGTTTGTATAAAAATACTTGTAATTGCAAAATGTGAAATGAGGTTTGATCATAATGCAACATAACAAACATGTACGAACCTGTGTTGTAACATACGAGGAATTGAGACATTGAGATGTGTTAATGTATATTGAGATAAAATATGATTACGAGTAACTTGTACACTTTACGTTATATATTACAAGTTACATGTTTGTCATCAATAAAACAAATGAGACTGTGTAGATTAAATATCATAATATTTTCACTAACATATCCAAATGTTATTCCCAACCCAATATAGTCCATGACCCAGTTTCTGTTAGGATCATAAAAAGTGTCGATTATGATTCCTAAGTGATTTTATTTAAAATTAGTGTTTAGACTTTATTTTACTTAGCATAATATAGTTTGTAATAAGGTTTAATATGCTAAATGTTAAAAATAGCATATTTACCAAAGTGTAGGGACTAATTAGCAAAATTAGGCAAATAAAGGAAGGAAAGAAGTCTACTCCCTCTCCTATAAATAGCCTTCTAATCCTCATTAGAAGGTGGATGTCTTGTAACTAACTTTCCCCCCCTTTTTATCTTTTGTTATGAAAATTTAGAAATTGTGAAATCTTGCATCCCTCTCTCAAATGTCTATATCCTACATCATTCTATATCGTGTGATTCATGCTAAAACGTGACCTAACAAGTGGTATCATACGCCATTAGAGTTTGAGAGTGTCCGATTTGTGATCGATTTTGTTACCGAGTGTACCGAGATTGTATCTTCGATGAGTTTCGTGTGTATCGAGGTACAAAATTCAAAAATGCAACTCTTACAGGCCTTTATGATAAGTTAGGCATAATGCAACAATTTTTAGTAGCTCGTACGCCTCAACAAAATGGAGTTGTTGAACGACGAAATCGAACTCTAGTCGAGGTTGCACGCACAATGCTTATCTTTTCACGCTTACTGGAATATTGTATTCATATTCTTAAATGTTCTACTGAGTTTCTACTAAGTTGTAATAGTGTACGTGTTTTCGGTTTTATCGAAAAACGTACTTTAGGCTATTTTTACCATTCTCGGAAGTGTGTTACCGAGTTTCATAAGATTCACATTCTTTTTGGTTTTATCGAAAAGTGTGAATTAGAATTTCATTTTCATTCTCGGTACAGGCATTATCATTGTAATAGATACATAATTCTCGATTTAATCGAGTTATAAGTTAGGATTATCAAATTCGAAACAGTTCACGGTAATTGATACAAACTCGGTTGTATCGAGTTTGTGTCATTTTTCAAAGTCACAAATTGGTTTTTGGATTGAAAAGTGATTAACATTTTCGGTTATATCAGAATTGTTGTCATTTTTTGAATTTAAACGTAATGAAAATATCAATTTTGGTTTTTATCGAGATTGTACGTTTATTTTTCAAAAATAACTTGGGATTTTGATACTATTATGGGTCTGTCGTGGTGGTTTAAATCAAAATCTTAGCTATTAAAATGAATTTTGACAGTTCCGAGTTTGATTAAGTAGTATCCGAGATAGTTACCGAGTTTAGAGTTAGTTTTATCCGAGATTAGTTACAACCAAGATTAGTATTGTCCGAGATCTTTATTGAGTTTGAAGTACGTGTTATTCGAGAACAGTATCTACCAAGATTTGCTTCTTACCGAGTTTCAACAGTTCAATTACAAATTGAACTCTTTTTCGTCTATAAAGATCGAAGTTTTGAATCACAAGAAATGTCGACGTCTAATGTACATCAACAATCTCTTGCTGATGCCGGTTCTGAGACTAGACCTCCAATGCTTGAGAGAGGTAGCTATATACCATGGGCAAGTCGTTTCAGAAGATACCCTAATCGAAAGAGAGAGACTAGAAAGTGGCTTAACAATGCTATTGATCATGGTCCATATGAGTTTAAAGAATTCACTCCTGTTAATGAAGCACCAAGGATGCAAAAGGAAGAGGATTTAAGAGGAGATGATTTGAAACATTATGAAGCTGAGATTGAAGCAATGAACTTGATCTTAATATCCACACCAAATGACATTTATAACTCTATGGATGCTTGCACTACTGCAAAAGCCATGTGGGAACGAGTTAAATATTTAATGCGAGGAACTATGCAAAATCAAGTTGACAGGGAAACATACTTTAATAACGAGTTTGATCAGTTCGTTGCTGAACCAGGAGAAGCACTTGTCTTAGTATACAATTGTTTTGCTCAACTTATGAATGATTTGGAACGAAATCATATCAAATTCCCGCCAGTCACCATTAATACAAAGTTCCTCAATTGTCTACAACCTGAATGGTTGAAGTATGTTACTCAAGTTTGTCTTGCAAAAAGATTAACTTAGGATTCCTATGATGGTTTGTTTAATTATCTTCAAGAGTAAAGAAATTAGAGAAAACACATGATCCTCTTGCGTTGGTCGCACACACGGGTTCCTCATCCAGAACTTCATCACAGTACTATTTTACACATCCCTCTTCAGTGGTTGATTATGATGATGACTATCAGGGAGATACAGTTCAAAACAAATCTAATGACCCACTCACAACTGGAATGATTTTACTTGCTCGATCCATTACTCAAAACTTCTCTACTCTAACAAATAACCATCTTCGTACCTCTTCCAACACCAGAAATCAAGCTATTGTTCAAGGTGACAGAGTAAATATTCAAAGCAAAAATTCTTAGAATGATGGCAAAAATACAAGACGGGCATATGTTCAAGAGGAAGTGTCTGAGAATACCAATGTTCAGAATGATGCTGGAAACATTCAGAGAACTCTACGAACTGCGTCTACTGGAACAGTTGCAAATGTTCAATGCTACAACTGCAATGAGAAAGGACATTATGCTCGTAACTGTCCAAAGCTAAGAGTCAGGGATTCAAAGCACTTCATGGAATAGATGCTGCTAGCAAAACAGGATGAAGCAGGAGTTAATCTTACTGATGAACAAAATGATTTTCTCTTTGCTGATGCTTCTCGGATGGAAGAAATTGAGGAATTAAGTGCAAATATATGCTTGATGGCCAGAATTTAACCAGCTAACATCAATTCTGAGGCCGGGCCAAGCTATAATTCTGCATTTCTCAGTGAGGTACAACCACCATCCACTAGTTATGAGAATCCATTATTTGCTAAAGATGATTCTGAGCAACATTATCCTAAACAACCTAAAATTATTAACAACACAATAAGTGATGATCAAATTGATACATATATTATATTTGATGCACCAAATGATACTGTTAATAGTGGCAGTGGTGAGGAAGATAACATTGTTCAACAATCATATGAATTAGAGAAATTAACTAGAAATGCGTATAGGGAAGCTGAGAAACAATAAATACTTGCTAAAAATGTTCAACAACATAACATAGAGTTGACAAAACAGCTTGAGTCATATAAGGAAAAGGTTCTGGCTTTTGAAATAACCAATCAAAATAACACCAACTATTTTAATGAATACATTGAGGCTGATCGTAAAGCAAAACATTTTGAACAAGAGTCACAATCTCAATATGTTCGTGATTGAGACATCATTCGAGATTTAGAACAGCAACGTGATAAGTTAGATTTGAATGTTGTTGAATTACAAAGGCAAATTGTGGAACTTCAAAAAACTCAATCAATTTTGAAACTCAAAATGAGTGAAAATGAAGATCACTATCATGACATAGTTTTAAATCTCGAAGAGAAGGTAAAAAAATGTAGACATGGTGTTAAAAATTGGTAATTCTGTACAAGGAATGTTTATGCTTGGACCAAAACCTAGGTCATTTTATGATTTGAAATTGAAACATGGTTTGGGGTATGCGAATCCTTTTACACTCAAGAAAGCAGTTTCTCAAAATCCAAAATTATATGATGCTGCTTGCTTGGATAATTCACAAATTCATATGCATGTTAGAGATACTGAGGACATACTTGAGGATGCCTACCAAGAGATCAAATAAAACTGAAAACAAGAGATGTCAAGATCCAATTTGCTATTCAGAAAAAGCAAAATGTATATGTACAATGAAATATACCAGGTTAAATGATATATATAGATTTTGTTCCACAAAAGGAACTTTCTGATGAACAAAAATATTTTCCACCATCTTTTATACCTTCTGAAAATTCTTTAAATGAAAGTTCACTGGATTCTTCTTTTGAGACAAAACTCACTAACAAACCAATGCCTAGTGCAAATCCAATATTAGTGGATTTGAATCAAATGGAAAATGATTTTCAAAAACTGTTTGAAATGTTAAAAATAGCTTCTAAACGGGAAAGCATTTTTTATACCTCTCTAGAAGAAAAACGGTTAATTAACTTTTGTCAACAACAACTTAAACCAATTCTTTACAAGATGCAGTTTAAGTTGGAGACTTTTCAAAAACAATTTTTAAGAGACATAAAAGAAATGAAAGATGTTTTTAACTCATCAGAAAGGGATCTTAGTGAGACATGGAAACAAAATAACATTTTGAAAGATCAACTCTTGGAAGCAACCCTCAAGCATGAAATTAAATGTTGTGTACTGTTAAGTCATGAATGTGTTGATAACAATATGCAAGATGAGATTGAGAAAGTTCAAAGGGACTTCATTGAGATCCAAGAGGGAATGCAAAAACGTATAAATATCCTTAAAAATGATGTTCAAAGATGTCAAAAACAAATTCTTGATTTTGAATTAAAATTGCAACATGAAAAAGAAAAATGAAAATGTGAATCTTCTTTGAAAAACGTTTGTGAAACCTCTTGGATATCAAAAATGGAAAAGCTTGAGACTGAGAACGTATCTTTGAAAGATCAAGTTCAATCTTTGATACAAGAACGGGAAAATGTCAAAACATAATATAAAAAACTTTTCGATTCAATCAAAAAGACACGTGCTCAAACTCAAGGGGAAATCAATGAATTGATTGAGAATGTTAAACAAAAGACATATGCTTATGCGGAATTTCGTTCTCAAAATCAAGAACTTTTGATGACAATATCTTAGTTGAGAGCTAAATTAAAAATGTTGAAAAAGGTAAGTCTGTGAACACTAAGTTTGACAAAACAAATGTTTTTGAAAAACCTATTTATGTAACGTCAATACTTAAACAAGTTTTTCAAAAGAAACATGTCGTTCCTAAAACAGAAGAGAAACATGTTTTGTCAAAAACAGTCACTTTACAGACTTTACCTAACAAACAACAAGATGTTGGAATGAGCGAAAATGTTATTGCATCGGGGCAAATACAAATAAAGCTAAGAGTGTTTTATCTTCTACAGGACTGAGCGCTACTTCTAATGTTAGAAGATCATCGAATAGGGATTCATCGTTCAAAGATAATCTCGTTTCAAACACTAAGAATTCAGCAGAGAAAGTAGAAGTTTCTAATAGGACAAATAAGAAACCAGATGTTGCATCTAAGAATATTACTTTAAATACGTTAGTAACAAATGATGAGATCAAAAACGCTCGTATAGCGAAGAATGTATTGTGTGTTACTTGTGCTAAAAATGTGCTTATTCAAGTTCATAAATATTTGTCTTGCAAAATATAAATGAAATGTTACGTTCGAATGATTTAAGAGAGCCTTATCCACTACTATCCTAGGACAATAAAATCTCCGTTAAAGCTCACAAACTCTAGTAGTTTCTAAGACTAGGTTTTCTGTTAGAACCGTTCAATCTAAGTCTTTAGATACTATTCCCGTAGTTTCCAAAGCTAAGATCGATCTGGTTACATCAGTAAGTGACAAGAAAAAGGCCACTAATGCTTTTAATATGTGAATTAATTCACTTAGCAACTTCATGAAGAACAAAATTCAAACTAGTTGAATGTGGAAAAAGTGGTACGAATTACAACCAAATGTTGGTTGGTCACCTGTTAAACAGTCTTCAAATGTTAATAATAGTCGACCTATTGCTAAACCATCGGTGTCTGTTAAAAAATGGGTAGTCAAATTGTCCACTTGTCCATGTGTAGTATCTTCATGTGTTGCAGGTAGTTCAAATCGTTCTATGGATTGTTGATAGTGGTTGTTCAAAGCATATGACGGGTGATCGATCACTACTGAAAAATTTCGTTGAGAAATTCATGGGCACCGTCCGCTTTGGGAACAATCATTTGGCAGCAATTACAGGCTATGGCGATTATGTACAAGGCAACATCATGATTTGTCATGTCTATTATGTTGAAGGGCTAGGACACAATCTCTTTAGTGTTAGAAAATTTTGTGACATTGATTTAGAAGTTCCTTTTCTTTTGAAAACATGCTACATGCGAAATTTAGAAGGAGATTATATGCTTATAGGATATCGTAAATCCAATTTATACACTATCTCTATTCCTGATATGGTTGCTTCTTATCCCGTTTGTCTAATGTCCAAAGCCTTTTCGACTAAATCATGGTTATGTCCGCAACTCTCCACATCTTAATTTCGTAAACCATAAACGATCTTACCAAACTCGACTTGGTTGATGGTCTTCCGAAGTTCAAATACGGAAAAGATCACCTTTGTTCTGCATGTGAGCAGGGAAAGAGCAAGAATTCGTCTCATCCACCTAAAGTAGTTCTGAGTAATCATTCCAAGTTGGAATTACTTCACATGGATTTATGCGGTCCAATGCGGGTAGAATCAATTAATGGAAAGAAGTATATTCTTGTGATCGTTTATGATTATTCTCGATACACGTGGGTATATTTTCTTCGTACAAAAGATGAGAGTCCAGAGATCATAAAGAATTTCATTTCTCGTGTTTAGTTGAATTTCAATGCCAAAGTGTGCAAGATTCGCACATACAACGGTACAGAATTCAAAAATGAAACTCTTACAACTCTTTATTATAATTTAGGCATAATGCAACAATTTTCGGTAGCTCGTATACCTCAAAAAAATGGAGTTGTTGAACGACAAAATCAAACTCTAGTCAAGGCTGCATGTACAATGCTTATCTTTTCACGCTTACCGGAATTTCTTTGGGCTGAAGCAGTTTCTATCGCTTGCTTTACTCAATCTCTCAATCATTCACATGAAGTATAACAAAAATCCATATGAATATCTTCGCGGCAGAAAACCAAATGTGGAGTATTTTCATGTGTTTGGTTCAATGTGTTATCCAACAAATAATCAAGATGATCTTGGAAAGATGAAACCAAAAGCAGACATTGGTATTTTTATCTGATATTCGAAAACATCTAGAGGGTTTTGAATTTACAACCGTCACACCAAAAAGATTATGGAAACCATCTACGTCAAATTTGATGAGCTCACAACAATGGCTTTTGAACATGACAGTTTAGAACCAGTTTCACAACGCTTTATTAATGATGATTCATCATTAGAATCCACGAATACTCCGTCTAAAGAAGATTTGGATATTTTTTTTGGACCAATGTTTGACGAATACTTTGAGAAGAAGTCTTTTGATATGCCTATCAATTCCGCTACACCACACGTTCATAATCATAAAGACCCACTCGTACAATCTTTAATAGATATTGGTGAACACGAGATTCCCCCCATTGTCACAACATCCGAAGAACAATCTTCTCCAATCTCTTTACCCGAGGCTGATGAATTATGTCAAGAAGAATCAGCGAAATTTGATGGCAATATGTTGATAACTCTGTATGATGCTCCAGACTTTTCTAAAGCCGAATCATCAACAGCTTTAGATCCATTAAATATGCATGAATTCCACCAAGTTCAACCCTCAACATATAGTTGGACAAAAGCTCATCCTTTAGAACAAGTAATTGGTGACCTATCCAAACCTGTGATGACTAGACAAAGCCTTCAAACTGATTCGGAAGTATGTATGTATGCATTAACTGTCAGTACTCTCGAGCCGAAGAACATCAAAGAAGCTATGTCAGATCACAGTTGGATTGAATCAATGCAAGATGAGGTGCATAAATTTGAGAGACTCAATGTTTGGGAATTAGTTCCTAGACCAGATGGAAAGAATATTATTGCTCTCAAATGGATCTGGAAGAATAAAAGTGATGCAAAAAATATTGTTATTCGAAACAAATCTCGTCTTGTTGCAAAAGGGTACAAGCAGGAAGAAGGCATTGATTTTGAGGAGTCATTTTACTCCAGTTGCTCGTCTTGAGGCCGTTCGAATGTTCATTGCTTATGCTACACATAAAAATATTACAATCTTTCAGATGGATGTGAAAACAACATTTCTCAATGGTCCATTGAAAGAGGAGGTATATGTAAGCCAACCTGATGGATTTGTCGATCCCGACTTTCCAGACCATGTTTACAGGTTGAAAAAATCACTCTACACTCAAACAAGCTCCTCGAGCATGGTATGACAAACTGTCTTCATTCCTACTTGAACACCATTTTACTAAAGATATTGTTGACCTGACTTTGTTTACACGACGTCACGGGGGAGACATATTACTAGTCCAAGTATATGTCGATGACATTATTTTCGGGTCTACAAATCCTGATTTTTCAAAACGATTTGCAAATATTATGAAAAATAATTTCGAAATGTCTATGATGGGTGAACTAAAGTTTTTTCTCGGACATCAAGTTCATCAATCACCCCGTGGCATATTCATAAGTCAGTCACAATACGCAACAGAGCTTTTAAAGAAACATGGTATGGATGAATGTGTCTCCATGAGCACACCTATGGCCACTGAAAGACTGGAAGATGATTTACAAGGCACTCCAACTGATCAAACGACTTATCGTCGAATGATTGGAGGACTCATGTATCTAACAGCCAGTCAGCCAGATATTGCTTTTGCTACCTTTGTTTGTGCTCGTTGTCAAGCACGTCCTTCGGTCAAACACCTCAAAGAGGTTAAACGGATCTTTCGGTACCTAAGACAGTCCTATAACATGGGCCTAAGGTATCCGAAGGATTCCGGATTTGAACTAATTGCATATTCAGATGCAGACCATGCAAGATGTAAAGACGATTGCAAAAGTACTTCAGGTGGCATACAATTTCTAGGTGACAAGCTCGTGAGTTAGAGTTCCAAAAAGCAAGATTGTACTGCGATGTCTATAGCCGAAGTTGAATATATGTCATTGTCTGCGTGTTGTGCACAAGTCATTTGGATGCGTACATAACTACTGGACTATGGATACAAATACAACAAAATACTGATGTATTACGATTAAAAGAGCGCTATCGCTATTTCATGTAATCCGGTTCAGCATTCGCGAATAAAACACATAGACATCCGATATCATTTTATTAAAGAACGCGTTGAAAAAGGTACGGTAGAATTATACTTTGTCATAACTGAATACCAACTTGCAGATCTATTTACTAAAGCTCTTCCAAAAGAACGCTTTAAGTACTTAGTTCATCGCATTGGTATGAGATGTATGACTCCAACACAGTTGGAAAGTCTGACAAAGTTATCTTCTTGAAAAAGTTCATACATCAAAATTGTAAATAAATTTTTCAAAAACAAAATACAAAATTGAAAAATCTAAAAATTCAAAAAGATTTTCTTCATGTTTTTCAAAAATCAAAACAAAATACAAAATTAAAAATCCAAAAATCAAAAAGATAATTTAAACAAAAATCACATGTTGTCTCAAATCGGATTAATGATTCGCTATTTTTCTCAAAAATTATCTTAATTGTTCAAGCTGGATCATGATCTGAGGGGGAGATATTTTTTCAAAACATGTGGCTTTGTAACTTTCATTCACATACATCATCTAAATTTTCAAATGACTGTGCTTTCAAAATTCAATAAAAATAATGATCTCTCGAATATTTAATAGTTTTCATAAAAGGGTATACTTTCGAGGGGGAGTTTTTCATTTATGTAAGTCTTAGGACGTTGAAGAAGGAAAAAATATCATTCAAGGGGTTTAATTTTGCGAAGAGATCATATTCTAAGGAGGAGTTTTTGCAAATTTTGACAATAAAATTCGGTAACAAAAACTACAAGGGTCAAAAATGTTGTTTTTCAAAACAAAACTCAGAAAGAAGAAGTTCAAGGACTGAATTTGTCAAAGTCCAAAATCATAAAGTGAGTTAGTATAAAAGGAATTTAAAATTTCATTTCTAATTTTTATTCAAATCGATTTTTAAACTGATAAAGAAGAAAATCAAGACTTTTGATCTTTGTGTTCATTAACAACGATTATTATTTTCTTCTTGTATCAAATGTAAGTAAATCAGGGTTTAACAGGTTTTGGATATGGTTTTATGATGATCTAAGTATCAGGAATAAACTCGGTATAAATTAGACTTACCGAGTTTAGGTTTTTTAGTGATTGATGATAGATCTTGATCTGTTCATGCTTAGATTAATGTTTGTGTGTTGTTAGTTACAAAAATTGATTGTACACATCCATAAATGACAAATTCGACACGCAAGTCAAACTCGGCTGGATTTTGAATTTAATAAAATCGGTATAACGTGGCTTTAACATGGTTAAAATGGATTTTAGGGGCTTAAAAAGGTTTATTCGATAGTGATTAATAGCTATTTTGTCAATATTCGCATTTTTGACAAAGTTTAATTTACAATGATAAAACTCGGTAGGGTCAAACTCGGAAGAGTCAAACTCAGTAGTCACATGTTATTTTCAAAAGTGTCGAATTTGTTGCTAAGTGCATACAATTTTTAGAAAAGGGCTTATTAGACTAATAGTATGTTGATAATAATTGTCTAAATGTGTTGTCTATAGCTCAAATGTCTGTATCACGATTAGTTTCTCATGTGATGTTGAATCTCAAGTGTTTGTGAAAAAGTACTGCAAAAATTTGAAACAATTGAACAAGTTTTGATGAATATTATACTGTGTATCAAATATGTATATTCTTAATTGTTTAAGTGGTCTAAGTCATGTCCGGATTCGACCATTTTCTGCACTGAACAGAATGAAGAGTGAGTGACTTAGTGACCATTCAGTTGTTGAATTAGATGTGTTTGTTTACATAATATAATCTTCAAACAATTAAGTATTTCACAATAACTTGAGTTAGATAATTTAATTCTCAATTATTTAAGTGGTATAAGTCATGTCCGGTTTCGGTCGTTTTCTGCAATGAATAGATGAGGAGTGAGTGACTTAGTGACCATTCAGTTGTTGAATTGAGTTTGACAGATTCTATGTTATTAAAAAACAAAGGCTTTTGCACAAATAAGTTGTTTTGAAAAGCTTAAGTTCTCAAATTTCTGTATTGTGTCAAAATGGTACTCTTTCACAAAATGTTTTAGAATATTGAATGATATCTATTTAATTTTCAAAATTAAGTCTTATTCAAAATCAAAGAGTGTCTTCATCATTTTTGAAAAAGTATCATTTCACAAAGAATTTCTGGTGGGGATATTCTAAACAGAAAGAGAGATGAAATCCATACGCGAAAAAGCAAATCCAAAGTGTATTCGAAAAAGAATTACCAGAACACACAAAAAGATAAATCAAAAGGAAAATACGAATAAAGCGTATGGCATGTGCTCAAAAAAGCAAGAATAAGCACAAGAGAAAGAAACTGATCAAAAATATGTTCAAAAAGAATTGCTAAAACAAATGAAACAGACAGAGCAGAAAGAGACAAAAATGTTAAATGAATTGTTTGTTATCTAACATCTTATCTTTACTCATTTAGTAATCATCATGGCACAACCACAACGTCAAGCTGATGTTCATCAAGATGAATTATGTCCACCAAACAAGAGATATGCTGCTTAAGGATGCAAACTGAAGTTGATTGGAGATCCCGTGTGTCCTGATGGAGCTCGAATCCTGGCTTATATTCTTCGAATTCATCTCTAAAAGGGGGGGATTCAACCATTGCCTACTTCTTCATCAGTGCCATCGATATATATGTGGCAATTCTGGCATACTTTGCGTGAAGATGGATCAAAAACTTCACTCATATTTTTGCCTAGTACAGAAAAGAGCTCACTCTGACTCTTGATGACTTCAGGGTAATTTTTCACTTGCCTCAATCCACTGACAACAATCATGATAGCTTTGTGCCTACTCTAGCATTCTCCGAAATGGTTCCATTTTACATCAACAATCTTGATTTCACTCTAGAACTAAGATCAATCTCAAACTTTAAGACAACTGGTCTTCTACAACCATGGCAGACACTGTGCAAGATGTTCTCAAGATGTCTGACTACACGTGTGACCGGTTATGATCAACCATCATTGCAGATTATGTAGATGCTATATTGTTTCATCAACAATATTCATGTTTATTATGTTGAATTGCTTTGGGAAGGATTCCATTACTCACTCAAAAATCCAAAAACCATGCATCCTTATCCTAGATTCACAAAGCTGGTTATGAGTCACTATATGATTGCATTCCCTGAAATTTCTAAACTAGCTCATGATAGATATCATAACTTGAAAGAGGATGTGATGATCAAAAGCATCTTCAACTCAGGGAAGAATAAAACTATTGTTGGAATGAGGATTCCGGATTGGATGGTAACCAAAGAAATGAAGCTAATGGAGAATTATCGGTTATATGCTGAGGTGTTTGGAGTAGATGTTCCTACAACTCAGTCACAGCCAATTGTGTCTACCCAGGGAACGCATAGGACAACTAGCCCCCCTAGGACACCTACCCCTGTTATTACTGAAGGAGAATTGAGTGCTTAATGAAGGTCTACGGTTATTAGACTTCGTATTCATCCATGATGATCTACACGACATACTCCACCAACACCAATTCTTACTGATGTCGAGGCTAAAGATATAGTATTACAAGATACACTTTAAGTGAGTCTTGTAGAGCAAAAAAGTCATGACGAAGATGAATCTAGAGAAAATGTGGAGTAAGTCAAAGAGCACTTGATGGCTGAATAAATTGAAAAGTTAGTTGAAGGATCAGAAGATGTTGCTAAAAATGTTGTTGAATATGTTGATGAGAATGTTGAAGTTAGTAGTGCACCTCCTAGGAATGATAATATTCAAAATGTTCTCGGCACTAGGTTAGAGCCCAGGAGTGATAAGGAACGTCCAAAGGTGGAGATAACTGTTGTAGTACCACCAGTAAATGTTAATGATTAGGAGGAGGAAACAATAGATGATGATTATGAGTTGAAACGAAGAGATAAAGGGAATGAGATAACGGAGTCTAGGAATACACCCTCTCTCATAACAATTAGATCTCCTAGGATTCATTCTACCCTCTCACACTCTTCAGATACAGAGAAAACCAGGACTTGACGGTCAATAATCGCCTCCAAACACACATCATCTTATATACCGTCATCATCTTCACCATCACACAATCTATCTGTTGCAAATCAACTCTTATCATTATTTAAAGCCAAACATAGATGTAACAAGAGTTTCTTTCAAGAATTTACAAGTCATACTGGTTAATATGGTTTGAACATCTATTGACCAAAGTTTCAAGCCAAGACTAAGTTTGATGAAGTGGCTCCAATCTTAATGTCTTCAAGAAATTATGATGGAAGCCATGCCTAAGCTAGTAGATGAGTGTATCAAGAAAATTCTACAGGTTCCATTACATGTTGCACAAGGGCTTATTCTAGAAAGAGAAAAGAGTCAAGCGGATGTGGAAAAGATGATTGCTGATGCTATTCAGAAGGACGAGAGAATCTTCATTCAGAGATTTCTTCGCAACTTAATGATGCTATTGCTAACCAAATTCCTTCGCAGGTTGATTTGTTAGTCCAAAATTATATGTCAGGTCATATTTTACATGTGCGTCCAACTCAAGCTACTCTAGTTTCAAGCACAAGATCAACAATATCAATTGTATCTGACAATGAAAGACAATCCCCAGCTCCAACAAACTGATTTACCTATCTAGCTTGCACTCAAGTACAAGTTTAAAAGAATGAATATGTCAAGACTACTTGTAGACCTTCTGTTGTTCGCCCTAGAGATCAAGACGATCCTCATGATGATACTCATTCTGAGGGGAAGAATAGTGCAAAGAGGCCGAAGACATCTGAGCATGGAATAATTAAACTTAGAGGTTCATCATCTGGCCTAGTCTATGAAAGTGAACCAGGTCCGTCAACGTCAGCTAATCAAGTAAAAAACTGATGACTTTGATTTCTAGAGAAATTCTTATGCCATAGATGATGATGTGATTCTGAATGAGAAAGTATCACAAGAACTTGTGGATGAAATGTCACAAACTGTTAATGAAGCCAAGCTACGCAAAATGGTTGATGAAATGTTAAGACAACGGTGTACTTCAGGAGATGAGCATCAGTATCACATTGATCAGATGCATAATTTCTTAAAGAGTGACATTATGTGGGAAAGCAGGAAAGAAATACTAGTCTCACCAGTTCAACCAAAGCCCACTCCAGTTGTCAAAGAGATCCAAGAGCCCCTGTAATGACTGTAGTTAATCAAGATCTATTATACTTAAAGAAAGGAAACTCAGGACCTACAAAGATTGCATTATCTCTACATAAGTTCCCTGCAGTTAATTTTCCTAATAATTATATAGAAGAAAGAACATTCAGATGGGTAGATAAGTATGTGAAGAGGTTTTTATCATATGTTGTTATAGGTTGAACTTAGATGGAATCACATACAAGGATCTTATGCACTCAAGAGACAACAAGAACCTGGAAAGCCAAAGGAAGAGATTTACTCAACTTAAAATATTGTTTAGATCAATTCAGAGGGACATTTGGGGGAACTAGGTCATGATGTGCATGTGTTTTTGTCACAGGAGGATTGTGCTCAAGAAGAGCCAATGGAAGGAATAGTATTATCACTGTGTCAAATTATAAGAGTCTTACACAAGAAATGATATAGGAAGATATGTTATGCTAATCATAAATCACAGGTAGACGACTAAGCTAAGAATAGATTGTTTGGTCATTAATTAGGTTTCATCTGAATAAAGTGTCTGGGGATAAGAGTTTTTCATAACTTTCAAGTAGGTGGGGAAAGCTATCAACAACAAGTCAATCTTACTACAACAACGATCACCTTCCCAGATATTGAGAAGTATAAGGTGTTCTTCATCATCTCTAAACCAGTATATGGCATTATTTACAAGAATATCAAGAAAGAAAAGAGAGTGATGAGACATCAAGAAGTTTATAAGTTCTGTGATGCAACATTGAAAAGAGTCTTGGAAGGATTAAAGAGCTACAACAACAATGTTAAGTATGGCTATGTGACTCACAGTCTTAGTAAAGAAGATGTTGAATACTTACAACTGTTTGTAGAAGAGATTGAAGAACAGTTGAAGTATCGTGATCAAATGAGAAGATGGGAAATGTATATGAAGAGAAGACCACTTGGACTAAGAAGGGAACACCCAGAATAATCGACCCTTACGGGGAGATTGTTAGGATTATAAAAAGCGTTGATTATGATTCCTAAGTGGTTTTATTTAATATTAGTGCTTAGACTTTATTTTACTTAGCATAATATAGTTTGTAAGAAGGTTTAATATGCTAAATGTCAAAAACATCATATTTACCAAAGTGTAGGGACTATTTAGCAAAATTAGGAAAATAAAGGAAGGAAGGAAGCCTCCTCCCTCTCCTATAAATAGCCTTCTAATCCTCATTAGGAGGTTGATGTCTTGTAACCAACTTTCCCTCCCTTTTTATCTTTTGTTATGAAAATTTAGAAATTGTGAAATCTTGCATCCCTCTCTCAAATCTCTATATCCTACATCGTTTTATATCGTGTGATTCATGCTAAAACATGGCCTAACAGATTATATCTCCTATAATCTCTCATAACTCTTTGACTAAGGACTTGAGTACTCTCCTATAAATAGGAGATCATAACTGTATAAAGAAGACACAGAAAACCAAAACACTTGGATAAGCAAGGGTTAGTGATTTGTGCCTAAATCATTAACATACATTTGGACTTATCCCAAGTAGATATTCGTGATACCCAGGCAATAGTATCGAATAATTTACTTTGGAAAGTGATTACACGATTCCAAGTGATATCCGGTAACCATCTTTGGTACGTAGCTAAGTTATTGATTATCTTTACCCTGATCTGGGTTCACCAAGATCCAAAATATACCAAATAATTTTTCACAAAAGTATGTGGTATGCATCTGTATAAAGCAGGGGCGCGGATGGGTGAAGGGGCACACTTTGCTAATATTTAGAAACTATGTTACAAATTGGTTTGTTAGGGGAGACAAATTACAAAAATAGCTATATATTTTGAAAATATTACACTATAAAAAAATTTACAAGGGGGCACGTGCCTGTTGTGCCCCCTCCCTATCTCCGGCCATGATAGGAAGATGTGAATTTAAAATAAACAGGGACAATTGATTAAAATAATTTGTATTTGTGGAAAAAAATTGTAAAAATTTTATGAATGTAGCATTTTCGTTGAATTATTAGCTTATTAGATTTATGCAATCACTTTAAACATTCAAATTTATTAGTTCCTATAAGTTGTTCTAATATAACAAAGTGATAAATTCTATATATACCAACATCAAATGTTACAATTTTTTGCATATTAGGCTAAACTGTCACGTTAGGTTTCCAACATAAAATGTATGCGGTTGGATAATGAATTTTGAGATTAACCTCAAGTAAAATATGGTAAGAATAATAATAGTGCTTATATTTAAGATTTGTCTTTTTGGTTAACTATTATCCTCCTCCGTTGGCGGAAGTGTGGCGGTGACTCTTGAGAGACGGTGGCATTTGGAAACTGTTTACTCATTATAGTGCATGTTTGGATGTTTGTTTTGGAGTTAAACCGATGATTTGGTTATTATTGGTTTATTTTGGGGTTAGTGAAAAATATCTAGCTAAATTGTCAAACATTTGTTTTTGTGATTGTTTTGATACCAAAAAACGTAGCGGGTATGTTAATCTTTGTTAGAGCGCAGGGTGTTCTCTATAGGTAAGACAGTCATACGTGAAGGGGTTGTTAATTAGTGAGTGGTTTATGACGTCGAGATTATTTATATTTTTTACCCAATCATACCTTTATACTGAGTCTCATTGACAGGTTTGCCATTTAGGTCATGTCCAAAGTTATTAGGAGGTACCATAGGGGTTTTCATTGACGAACATTTAGAAATGTCAAATTTCTTCAGCACATCTTTGACATATTTCTTGATTGATTGATATACTTTTGTCAAGTTGCTTGATCTGAAAGCCAAGGAAGTATATGAGTTCTTCCATCATACTCATTTCATACTCTGATTCATCAGCTTGTCAAATTGTTTGCATAGCTTTTTGTTTGTTGACCAAAGACAATATCATCAACATATACATAAACAAGTATAAGATCACTTTTGATTTTGTAAACAAACAATGTGTTGTTTATCTTTCCTCTAACAAACTTGTGTTGAGTGAGGAAGGTTGTGAGAGTTTCATACCATGCTCATGGAGCTTGTTTAAGCCCATAAAGGCTTTATTCAGTTTGAGAACACGGTTTAGAAATTCAATACTGTCACACCCCCAAAATATCGCAACGGTAAGGTAACCGGGGCGTGACTTCATCGCACAAGAAATACAAGAATATAAAGAACGACCTCTAAATGAGTCGTTAAAAATATGTTCATTGATTCATTTAAGTAAAATAAGTTTTCAACAAGATACAATCCATAATTTCAACACAAAATGATAAATTGTTTGAAAGACAATCAAATGAACATAGTTATGCAGGAAAAGGCTTCGAAGATGCAACCCCAACAAGCTAACCATGCAAGTTATTGACCTGAGAAAATACATGCTAAAACGTCAACATAAAGTTGGTGAGATCATATATTTAAATAAGTATAAGAGTGAACCACAAGATTTTTAAGTGTATGTGACTATTATAAAGAATACAATATCACACAAAAAGTATTACAAATGCACTAAGCTTATGACACCGAAGCGTTAACCACTTCTAGTTGTTACAAGTTTGCCCTAAGTAGATGCATTGCCATACACCTATAATTCCTCAAAAGAAAATCCGTCCGTATAGATAAGCTAAAGTTGTCTAGTGAGAGCTACGAACACTCGGACGAGGAGTTCAATCACAAATAGATCTATTCACACAATTCGCATTTACATAAAGTAATTAACGGTTCATGATAACGGGGACTTCATGGCAATAGGGAAACTTAGACATTTTGTAAAAGTTTAAAGTACTTATGTCCGTAAATAAAAGTAAGCATAGTATTCTCACCTCAAGTATTTCAAAAAGGTAAAAAGTGGGGCTATGAAACTCACCTTAAGTCAATAAGTAAATTTTGAGTGGTTCGAGTTCAAAAGTAACAAGTACCCTAACGCAACCTAATTAGATTATAAGGCGCTTTAGGTTTACAACATAAGGTGAACTAAATGCATATGAGTTTTATAAATATTTTTATCACCAATATATACTTGTGCCGAAGGTTTACCAAGTTCAAAACTGTGATTCAAATCAAGTTTACTAAGGGGCTGTTTGGTTCACAAAATATTTTTGAAGGAATTGTAATCTTCAAAAGGAGTTGTAATTTGATGTAATTGTAATTTAAAGAATTGGAATGTGTTGTAATTGTAATATATTGTAATTGTACTTGATGAAATTTGTCGATGTGTTTGGTTGACTCGCAACGTAATGTAATTCAATTTTTAACTAAAACTTAAAAAATTAATATAATAATAATTAAAATAATATAAATAATAATAATAAATAATAAAATAATAATTATAAGAAAAATTAATAAAATAACACATAATAATAATAAAAATAAATATAAATAACAATAAAATAATAAATAATAATATCAATAAAAAATAATACTAATAATAATAGTAATAAATATTAATAAATTATAATAATAATAATAAGTATTAATAAATAATAATATTAATAATAATAATAATAAAATAATATTCATAAATAATAATAATAACAACAAAATAATAATAAAATAATAAAATAATAAATAATAATAATAATACTAATAATAATAAAATAAATAAAAATAATAATTATAATAAAGATTATTATTGTTCTTTTAATATGTATATAATATAATAGTAATAATAATAATAATAATAACAATAATAATAATAGTAATAATAATTAAATTTTATAAATTCTGAGGTTTTAAAGTATACAAATTCTGAATTATCGTAATTTAAAACTTTCCATCAAACTTTCTATGTAATCTGAATTCCCTCACTTGATGTAATTGTAGTGACTGAATTACAATTACAGCGCGAGCCAAACACTCATCATAATGTAATCTGAATTACGATTCCTTTTACTCTGCCAACCAAACACAATTAGAATGTAATTTAGATTATAAATACAATGAATTACAAAGAACCAAACGCCCCCTAAGGAATTAAACTTAGAAAATATAAGCAGTTTTTCTGGGCAGAAAATACTTTTAACTTCTCGGGTTCATAACTTTTTAATTTTCTAGTGAAAAAATTCATTCCAAAGCCTAGGTAGAAGGTTTTTGAGTTATCTTTCCAACCATGTAAGCCTTACAACATGAATCAAAGTTTAAAGGGTCCATATGTGTCTTACAAGACACGAAGGTCAAACTATTTTTAGGGCATAATGTTTACCAGTTTTATTTTGGCCATAAATCACTCAATATTTATCCTCTAGAGTTGAGTCAACTCGCTGAGTTTAAGTTAAAGTCTTAGCTACAAAAATTTCAAAAGGCTCAAAATATCAAACTACTCTTAAGGTACTCAAAAATTCGTGTACAGTTCAGGTTGCAGTTTTGGACATTTTCTCTTGTACCAATTTCTAAAAATAGTAATACATTTCCCAAATTCATGAAATTCATAATGGAACTACCTAAGACATAGTATTAATTTGTGAGATCAACAAAAGTAACATAGGTGTTCTTTAAAGTGGTGTTTTCATGTATATAAGTTGATATAAAATTCTGCTTAAATTAGGGTTTTTCATAAAAATGTTTAATTTAAGTTTTTACACAACAAATATATAGTGGTGATATGAAAACAAGCATGAAATAATTATAATGAGTGAAAATAAATATTATGAGATGCTTACAAAGAGATGGTGATGATTTGGATGATTAAAAGTTCACAAATTACCCAAGAACACTTAATAAAATCCTAGTTTGCTCTTCCAAAACCCTAGCTTTTATAACCCTTCACCAAGAAATCTTGCAAAACCCTTGTTCTTACTTAATACTTACCGAAAATAATAGAGAGAAAAAAGTGAGTAGTATGTGTTTGAAATGAGGTGAATTAGGAATAGTTAGGTGTTAAGTATATATAAGAAACTAATAGGGAATTTTGAATAGTCTAATATGGAATCATAAACTTATGTATACGCAACTTAGGCAAGCATTGTTTAGGAGGGGAGGGTTCATATAGAATGGCATGTGGGAGGAAAAGGAGGGGGTTTTGAGAAATAGTGCCAATTTATTATACACATGTGATGTTTGATTATATTAGATGTGTAGTGTTTCTAAATTTGAAAACCCTTTTGTTGTATTACTTCATATATAAGCCAAAATCTAGAAAGTTTAGTAGGTTTGTGTAGTTTTTGAAAGTATAAAGTGTAGTTAAGTAAGTATATAAAATATGGTAAAGTGTTGGGTAATTTATTTATGCATGCATGCATAATCATGCAAGTTTATATGACTTACATAAAAGTTATAAAATTGAATGCATATGACTTATAAAATATGATCATGAGTACGATATTGTACTAAATATATGTAGACTAAACTTAGTCTAAAGTCGGGATATGTTCAAAGTTGTTTTTCATAGTACGCTAGATAACCTCTCCGATTATAAGTTAAAGCAAATATGTATGTATTCAAAGTAAATTGTTCAAGTTTTTAAGTAAAATTAAACCTAAAATTTTGGGTTTCCACAATTACTCTCAAAACCAGGAGGTTGATGAACGTAAAATTCTTCCTTTAGTTTTTCATTTAAGAATGCACTTTTGACATCCATCTAAAAGACTGTAAAATTCATGTAAGTGGCAAAGGAAAAAAAGATTCCGATAGCTTCAAGTCTTGCAGCTGAAGTAAAGGTTTGATCACGATTTATTCTTTCTTCTTGCCTATAACCCTGAGCTAAAAGTCTGGCCTTATTTATAATGATAATGCCAATTACATCCATCTTGTTTCCAAAAATCCACTTAGAGCCTATAATGGTCTTTCCAGCTAGAGGAGGAACTAATATCCAGACTTTGTTTCTGGTAAATTAGTTCATTCCTCTTGCATAGCATCCCTAGCTTGGTTCTTCAAGTGATTCAGAGACATTTTTAGGTTATAAAGGGCTCAAGGTTTTTAAATCCGTGTTTTGTATTTTGTTTGAAGTGAGAAATTGATGTTTCTTATGAGTGTTTTTTGTTTTTAGAAGATGAAGCTTGATATTTGTTAATTTGTAATCTCAAAGCCTGAAGTTCCTTCATCACAACTAACACAAGAATTTCAGGTTTAGTTTTGGCTTCCTTTCCTTTTCTAGCAGGAGCTGCTGGTTTTTGTGAAGCTAAAACATTTGTTTTGACACCCTTGGTAGATATTGTGGGCTTGCTAGTTTCATCAATGATAACTCTTTTGGAGTTTGCAGCTTTTCTAGTGGTGCAAAATTTTAAAATTGTTTTAATATCCCTTGGTCTAGATTGAGGATCAAGTTTCTCCAAGGCAGGAGTGATGTATTGCAGCAGAGTCATACTGATGGAGGCCCAAGTATTGAAGAACGGACTGACTTGTTTTTAGAAGCCTAAGATCGTGTGAAGAAAAGGGCTTCAGTAAAACAGCCATAACTTTTTATCCGTAAGTTCGTTTCGGGCCCGTGACCACTCAAATTAAAGGGAAAAATGAGGCGAACGCAACTGTAACCATTCTTTAGCTAGTTACGGATTTTTCAAAGCCCAAAACCCTCGTTTACTATAAGTTATTTACATTTTTTTGTTTTTTGATTTTTTGTTGGACTTATTTTTGTTCTAGCTCACGGCTTATCTGTCTTTTTAGGCCCGTTTTAGTTTTGTAAGCCTATTTAAACAATCTGCTGACAGTTATCAGTTTTAATAAAAATAAACCATTGGTCGCTGTTTGATAAAATTTTTTACCCTAATAATCGGTATTCAATCGAATCAACGATTGTTGGAAGAATTGTTTCTGGTATTCGTAGAATCAACAGATCCAATTTGTTATCTTATTTTATTAGACCACATCAGTTGGTATCAGAGCCAGGTTCCTGATAATAATGCCTCTAAGAAAAAACAGGACTCTTAATGAGATACATGAACAAGAATTAGAAGATCGTGTTATGGCAAGAATAGAGGAGCAATTTGATTAATTCGTTGATCAATTGTCTGGCCGGGTGGATCAGTTGATGAACAGGCGTGGTAATTGTAACGTTCGGGGTACTGATGACGAACAGTCAAAAAACCCATTTGGGGAGGATGGCGATTCATCTTCTAATGAATAGTCAGGAAGACGACCAAGGCGAAATCAAAGGGAGGATAACAGGCGTTAGGAATCTGGAATGAGAGTCAATATTCCTGATTTTGCTGAGGATACTTTGAGTCTTAGGGGGTTCAATGATTGGATTGTTGCGGTTGAAGAGGTTGCTAAAGATAGTGAAATTCCTGAAGCCATAATTCCTTTACTTGAGGAATTTTCAAATGTATTCCCTGATGAGTTAGCTGATGGATTGCCACCATTGCGTGACATCCAACATCATATTGATTTAGAGCCTAGGTCATAATTTCCTAACAGGACACATTACATGATGAGTCTAAGAGAGCATGAGGAGTTGCATAGGCAGGTTAAGGAGTTGGTTTTTAAGGGTCACGTTCATGAGAGCATAAGCCCGTGTGATGTTCCTGCCCTATTGACTCCTAAGAAGGATGGTACATGATGTATGTCTGTTGATAGTCGAGCCATCAACAAGATTACTATGAGGTATAGGTTTCCTATTACTCGCCTTGATGAGTTGCTTGACCAGATTAGTAGTGCTACTATTTTTACAAAGCTGGATTTAAAGAGTGGGTATTACCAGATTCGTCTTAGACCTGGTGATGAATGGAAGACCACTTTCAAGACTCGTAAAGGGTTGTATGAGTAGTTGGTGATGCCTTTTAGTTTATCAAACGCACTAAGTACATTTATACG